>DVZL01008143.1:0-10397 GCA_018236625.1 Lasaia peninsularis
CTGTCTGTCTGTCTGTCTGTCTGTCTGTCTGTCTGTCTGTCTGTCTGTCTGTCTGTCTGTCTGTCTGTCGGTCTGTCTGTCAGAAGGCTGAACCGTGATACTCCTGTGAACCGTGATAGCTAGACAGTTGAATTTTTCACAAATAATGTATTTCTGTTGCCGCCAAAGCATTAAAATGGCAAAAAAGTTGATGGTACGAACCTTCGTGTACGGGTCTGACTCGCACTTGACCAGTTTTATTTATGATTGGTAGGCAAAAAAGCACATGAATTTACTGTTAGTAACTAATAACATAATATGTTATATTTAAATCGACTTAAGTTTGTACTTCATCTACATTCAATTTGATTTCAGTTTCCTTGTGTATCTCTATGGTCGATTGAAGTCGGTGTCCGACTTTAACACACGAGGTTCCGAATGGTGGAATTTGTTTTTATAAGTTTTTTTCTGTTTACCTTAAAAACATAAAATTGCTTAAGATTGAATTTGTGCCCGTTTAGACGACGGACTTGCCACCTGTCACGTCATAGTCCCTACCGTCAACTAATCGTGGTTGCATATTATGTATCTCTGCCTACCGTTTCAATATAGGCGTGATATTATTCTCTTATTCTTACACCGTTTATCTTTCATGACTTTGACGTCTATTAACAGTATCTTGTGTCTCCACTTCATTTAATATCATTAGAGAAAACATTGATTATATCTAAAGATATATCTCAATCACTCCAAACAACCTAAGATTATTTATCTTCCATAACCTTAAAAGTTACAGTTACCCAGCATTAAAAAAGGTATTATCTTGGAAAGGAAATGTAAAATTATATTGAAAAAAGTTCACAGAACAAGTCCCCTTTCCGTAGAAATATTGCGGGTTGACCTTTTATTAAGTGCAAACGCTAACAGAAAAAATACGACCGACTAATTGCTGAGATATTTTCATTGCAAATATACTTTTAATTAAAATTTACTTCGGATCGCTAAAATATAATTCTTCTCTCATTTCCCAGCCATTAAAGTATCAGATCCGTCCCCGATAGCGGTTTTTTGAACAAGTGGAGATATTTAATGAACACTGAAATTAAAAGGATTTATTATCGACTACTGCTCATGTCAAATCTCGCTTCGTGCAGAGATACAACTTTAATATTGTCAGGGTTCTACCTCTATTTAACAAATGTCCACTTCTCTATAACAAAGCTCATCGTAACCAATATTTTAATATGAAAGATATTTTTTATTTAAGCTTATCCCGTTTGTTTGTTCGTAGGTCAAATTTTATAATTGAAATTTCACCCATTTTCCCTCAACCAATAATTATGTATATTCAATATTATTGTTTTCCACGATGGCAGCCACTAAAAGATGGCGGACAACTTGTTTTTTTTTCAATCCCATCAATATAGATATCAAATGAAGAAGATTCTTAAGTAGAATACAATGAAATATACAAAATCAAAATCAAGATGGTCGTTGCTGCGAAATGGCAGATAATGAAGTTTTTTTTCATTTCCATCAGTAAGGGTATCAAATTAAAAGGCTGTTTAAGTAAAACACAGTGCACTATACAAAATCACAGTATGAGTCCCCCACCCAAGTCAAGATCTCGTATCTTGACTTCGGGAAGAGGACTGTGTGGCGTTAGGGGTATTGGCCAGTTGAACTGCAATAAACTAACGGATCATAAACATTGAATTAATGAGGCATTCAGCGAATTAAATATAATGAGAAATAAAAACTAAAAAATAAAAAAAAAACTTTTTAATCTAAACGGTTTTATCGTAAACAGAAAAATGTCCTAAAAGCTAAAAAAATAATTTAATGATGATTTAATAATTAATTTCATGGTTACGAATATATTATATATATTATATACATTATGACAAAAGATGACTTTTTTGAAATATACAAACTTGAAACATATGCATACATTGATTAGACTAAATTAAAATCATGGAGCTCATTGTACAATAATTTATAATTTATAATGTATAATTGCTCATTATTCTATACTTACACCTAAACCATACGTTTTTTGCGTATTAAGAAGTATGTTCTCAAACAGAATGCGTCTTAATAAACTCGGCTTATGAGTCCTTAATCACCTTAAGTAAACATTGCTTTGAGCTTTAATTTGCTCACATATAATTACATTTTAAAGTTCCTCTTACATCTTCACATAAACATGTATATTGAAAGACTCATATAACTTTAAGGGACAGAGCACACGGAATTTTGTGGTACGCGATTGTATTGCGTTTTATTAGGTATACTAATGTCTTGAGTTTTTTATTTCAAAACTCTTTAATATACCAATATTAGATGCAATAACGCACTTGCAACTTGCACTTGTGCACGCAATGCAATAACGCACTTAATGTCAGTTAATTTTTTTCTGAGTTTGCTCTTAGTAATTATGATATATGTATATCAAATAACTGGTGTGTGTCTATTGTTATTTTACATTATCTGTGAAAGTTTTAGCCTTATAGCTATTATGGTTTATATTTTGACATCTGGTGACAGACAGTTAGAAAGACCGATAACGGAATCTTAGTAATAGTTCTTATTGTTTCATCATAGAACCCTATAAAATTGAACCAAGACACTACAGTTGCAATCCGGGTAAGCTGTTACTGAACTATGGTGTAATCTGCGTAGCTTATTAAAATCGTACAACATTCTGGCAGCAGGCAACATTTTCTCTTGTTTTACACCTCGTCCAGAAGGGGCGAATACATCGCGAAACGTTTCGCATGAATTTATTTGCGCGTTAGTGAAATACTAGGCGCCAATACATCGCGTCCACAAGCAGGCGTATTCTGAATTCACGCGATTGAATTCACCTTCTAGACAAGGTCTTAAGGTAATTATGTCTACCTTTATTAATAAAAAAAATATTATAAAAATACAATTCCAAAAATACTAATCAATAAGTTTTAAACGAGTATATATTTATGTTTCTAAAAAAGTATTCCCTGTGTTCTTGCCCTGAGGTAATACGAAACAAGATTATTCACCTGTAATAAATCACTCCCGTTGAAGGAATCTGCCATCTGCGAACATTTGGAGCACTTTGTAATTTAATTATCAGTTTTTGCGAAATTCAATCCCCCGAATGAAAGAACGTTGGAAGTCTCATAGGTCTATCATTGCAGATTTATTTTTTCATCCATCAAATTACTGTAATGTTTTTCAAAGACGTCATATTTTTATAACTGAGAAATTTTAATTTTATGTTTATCCATACTAATATTATAAAAAGGAAAGATTTGATTGTTTGTTTGTATTGAATAGGCTCAGAAACTACTACCGACTAAAAAAAATTATTTTACCATTAGAAGCTGACGTTATCTCTAATGAACATGGGCTACTTTTTAGCGCGGGGTAATACTTCATTCGTACGGGAAAACGGGTAATGGGAGAACGGGTAGTAAGAATCTTTCCGTATTTATCTATTTCACATAACTTCTAAATGGCTAAACCGATTAGTTTGAAAATGTATACGGATATTTAGGTGGTATACTGTGTGTTAAGAAATATAAATAAAATTGGACCCGCTAGGTGGCGCTGCTGTCATTATGTTAATTTGTTTTTTTTAATAAATAGACTTTGATATCAGACAAATAAAATGTTTAATGCGTTAATTAGAAAAACATTAATTATTTGTTATATTTATTTTCTGTACGGGATGATCTTGCCTAATTCTGTACAACGCAAACATACCTGATGATCGAGTTCATCAAGAATCATGACTTTTTTAATGGGATAAGACAGCAAAGAAGCATACGAGAGTTCTGATGGTAAGAGACAACCTTGACTTATAGACACCATAGATATAGTTAGTGTGACACTGTCTGTGGTCGAGCTGTTAGATCGTATGTGCAAGTCTACCGGCCGTAACACGGTGGCAGGAATAGGTAAGGCGGTGTATCTTTCATTAGCACTCTTTAATGTTATGTTGGATATGACCCAGTCAACATATGCTCACCTCCTACGAGCTGCCTGGTAGGGAAGCAGATAGTCTATTACATACACGGGGAATCGGACCAACACGGGGGTAAAAAAATTTAGTCTGTTTATTTCAATTCGCGACTTTATTGTGCTAGTAATAAGGCAGTCAATTTTGCATTAACTAATTTTGTTATTGAAATAATATTTTTTTACGTCGTCACTCGTCAGTTTATGAGATGGCAAAGGGTTTAAAGGCTATCTCTGGTATTTGCTCCACGGATACTTTAACTTATGGTGTATCACATGACGTTGCTGATCTTTCAGAAGTCAGTGCACTGTTTTGTGGAGGTTCCTAATTCGAAAAGTTTCTACAAAAAAAAAATATCACAGTAGTCAATCTCAAATATTTTACTTCATAATACCTTCAATTCAATGTACTGATTAATTTTTATTCTCCAACATCGAGTGCCACGAGAAGTATTAACTTGAGAAGTTATGACTTCTGAATTTTCTTCAATTTCCTGAAGATTCGTTCATAATTAACGATTAAATTCTGACAGAAAAATTAATTAATAATTTTCTTTTCAAGTTTCTTTGATGTTTGATTACATTAAGTTAAATAATTGAGTCGTTTGTTTTTCATTCTAAACTTTTAACTTTGTGTAAAATAAAATTCCTTGGAGGCATCTTGTGAAAAACGAGTATTGAGAGCAAAATTACTGTTGATACAGTGTTTTGCGGCAACTTTCCTGGATATTAAACCAACGCCTTATATATTCTTGCCTCCACAATGACACTGCCATGTTCCAGTCCGGAGGGTAGCCAGTAGAATTGCATCTTAGGCCTAATACCCCAACTACAAATTTATACGCCACGATGGCCCCTTAGGTATGTTTGTTCGCTGTCATATCTCGTTACAAAACTTATAACTAGATGTCTCAGAGACGTTTTTAACGAATTTCTGCGAATAATGTTAAAAAAGTAAATATCGACACAACTACATCCCCACAGGTACATGCTTATGCATCCACGATTAGCCAAAGTTAGTAGGTCCTATAATTTGACAAGAGCAAGTCATCCTACAGGCACAAATCCAATTCCAGCCAAGGTATTTTCAGATAAACTTAAAAAATCGTTGTCATATCCGGGAAATGAACCCAATGCCTCATGCACCAAAGTCACATACAACTACTCTCAAACAGAGAGACGATTATGTTAAAACCTGATGCGCCAAAGTCACATACGACTACTCTCGAACAAAGAGACGATTATGTTAAAACCTACTAAACATCCAATGTAAATCTTAACCCTTGAATGAACGTACGATCGTGGGAATGCAAAAAACGGACCAATCGACCCCACGCCAGATTCATTCACGAATATCCTGCATGCGATGAAACCGCAAAAGCGCACTACCTGCCAGCATGCGTAGTATTTGTCGCAAATATTTTACTCTGGGTCATAAATGGCGCACAAGTGCTTGAGGGTTTTCAGACTGTTGTGTAAATAAAACGTATGGCTTCGAGTGTTTTATGTTTGCTTCGGAAAATAGCTAGGAAAGTTTTTATTACACATTCCGTACCGCTTTTGTAGAGCCATGACTCAGCTATATTACGTAAGAATATCCAAGGGTATAAGTAGACAGAATTAAAATTATATATTAAGTTGTCCCGTGTTGGTGTTGGTTCCCTGTGTAGAATAGACCATCTGTATCCCTACCAGGCAGTTAGTTAGACTTGAGCATAGATTAACTAGAGTTGGTGGATCGTCTTACACATAATGCCATTGTCGTGTTCCATTCTAAAGAGGTAGGGTAGCTGTAGCTGGTAGACTTGCACAAACGGTCTAACCGCCCAAACAGTGACGCACTTAAAACATATATATCTTCGCAAGAGTGTTCTCTTATACTATCAAAAATACTTTGCTGTCTCTTAATCTGTAATCTTGATGGAATTTAATTGGCTTGCTGTATCAATGTTTTTTTTTGTACAAGAGAACATTGTCGAAACATATTTTCTTATCCTCAACAAGTATAAATAGGAAAGATTTAACTGTTTGTTTGTATTGAATAGTCTTCGTAACTACTTAACTGAAATTTCTTTTACCATTAGAATGTCAGCTTCTATTATTATTCCTGATGAATATAGGCTACTTTTTACCACGGGAAAAAGTTTAATTCATACGGGAAAACAGATAATAGGAGAGCGGGAAAAAGAATCATCTTTTTGTACTTATCTCTTTCACGTAACTTCTACATTGATAAAACGATTTCGAAGGTTTTCTGTACTATTTAAAAATACAGTTGGACCCTCATTTTGTCAACTTCAAACTAACCGTGCAAAGTCAGGCCGAGCAGCTAGTAAAATGTAATATATTAAAAATTAAACTCTTATAAAATATTAGAGATCTCCACTACCGAGATTTTTGTTTCATCGTTTCTTCTCCTGTCTATACTAAGACATTGAAATGTTTAAACAAATTAAGAGCAAAAAACAGCTTTTTAGAAAAAGCTTTTATTATTTTTCGAGTTGCTCTCAACGGGCCGTTTCATTTGATACTCATATCGTAGAAGTGCTTTAAAAACAACTATTCCGCCATCTTGATTGGTCCACCATATTGGATTTAGAATGATGTCACGTACCTTATCGATTATTGTCATCCAAACTGAACATGTATATAAAATTTCAGCTTAATCGGGTGAAGATAGGTACTTCAAAATTGAATTCTAAAATTCCATCTTAACATACATACAATTCAAGTTAAATAAAAAATCTTTTCATATTCATTTCGTCCAAAAATGTCGCGTGACCTTTTAGTCTAAGTGATTGCACTCATGATATAATCCAGCCATTCCGCTGTTCTAATAATTCGCCACTGGCGGGTGATAACATTGTCACATCAGGCAATATTCTATAGTATTACGAGTAATTGGATATATTATTTCACATGACAATAATTCAAATATTATGACCTCGAACTCTTGGTAATCAAGTTCAAGTCACGGGTATTTTTATCCTCATAATATCTCCTGAACCGCTAAACGGATTTTCATATTTGAGAAATCTTCATACTCGTTTTAACAGCCCGAATATTCTTAGACAGGTGACGCTAACGACAAAAAACAAACATGGCGGCTGTGTATTCGGCCAAAATCATTTTTTTTAGAATACTTTGCAATAACGTATGGGTAACAAATTAAAGAGCTCTTACGGCTTATATTAATACTAAATAATAATTAAAAGAAAAAACATTTTCGAGTCCTTACTAAAGCTTACTAATAGTATAATACGAAATTAACTCTGTCTATTTGTTTGTCTGTTAAGATATCACGACAAAACCACTAAACCGATTTTGATGTATTCCATACATATAAGTGATAACTATGTCATATTAGGTAAATGTAGCGAAAAACTTGTAACTACTTAAAAAATAAATTGATAAATATCGTCGAGCCAATATTCCTGAAAGGGTAGGCAGAGGTATACATGCACCAAGAGACATATTCCCATAGGTCCCTTGATGTGGAAAGGTGGCAAATCCGTCGCCATATTGTGCAATCAGGAGATGTACCTACTTAAGTAGATCTATTATACACGGGTACTCCTTGTAGAATAGACTAACTGCTTTCTTATCAGGCAGCTTATAAGAGGCGATCATATGTTAACTGGTAAACCAACATGACCACTGGTGGTAGAGTGCTCTGCAGCTACACGCCCGGGTAAAGATCAACCGCCTTACCTATTCCTGCCAATATAATTACATCGTCGTGTTCCGGTCTTGAGGGTAGGGTAGCCGATGGACTTGCATATAAGGCTTAAAGGCTTGACCACTGGGCAGCGGCGCACCTACATCTATGGTGTGCCTGTTCGCTGTCTAATTCCATAAAAAATATGGTACATGGCGGGATTCGAACCTGGACTACTGGAACTGCAAAGCGCATCGGTACCACTAGGCAACGGAGCCTCTAGCTATAATACGTTTCATATCTTCCAACTGCAATAATTTCTTAATATTTATTAGGATTTTAGTTTTCATATACGTTTCAACCGGAACGTCACATCGTAATAAATGGTACAATTTATTATTTTTTAAGTTTATCACAGATGCCTTCTAATCTTCCAAAGAGATATTATTCAAAATAAGACGTCCAGTGATAAGATCGAAAAGCTTTGTGAAACCAACGATATTTTAAACAACGATCGTATTAATCAAACTGATAAACAGAAAGGTCAAATTGTTTGCGTCAAGTGAGTTATGAGTTAGTAATGCTCTTGACAGGTCACGTAAACAGTACAAGTACGCCTTTATAAATATTCATAAATAGTATAAAAAGAACCTTTATAATAGTATGAAAAAGAACCTTTTCTACATAACGCCTTTTACATTTAGGTGAAAAGTATTATTCCTTGTAATATTGATAAGGTTGTCGGTCCATATCTAAAGGCCGAAAGGCCAAAAGTCATCAGAAAATAATTCATAATTAACCAAAATTATTATGAATTAGGACTCTCGATAATAATGTTTACGTAAACAGTAATATAAAACTGTTATATATTTTTGTTGTTGGCTTTTGGTGAAACTTCCACATATTTTACACTAGATTTTAGACTTTGTCCGCGATTTTATTTACTTATTTTATAAGTTTCTAAGACAAAAGTATCTTAAGCTATTTCTTATTACGTCAGCTATCTGCCTGCGAAAGTCCCGTCAAAATCGTATAAATAAACGGGATTTTTTAGCCGTTTTTAAAATAATGGTACGGAACTCTACGACCACGAGTCCGACTCACACTTGGCTGTTTTTTTCACGATGTTTTTTTCACCGTAAGAGCAATAAGTTAGACAAAAAATATTGGAACATGACGGTGTTGGAACTTGGCCTAGCGAAATAAACTATCCTGGAACGGAAAACTTGGGTTAATTAAGAAATTTCATTATGTATACTCAGCTTATATAATATACAACGTATTATAAACTGATTGTTAAATACTACAACCGGTTTATAAACTACTGTTACGTTATTTCTTTGATCTTGAACTACAAATGTTCGTGTTCTGTAATATTTAAAGTGTAATGGCCCTGAAAACCCTTGAGAAACCAGTAGTCCTAAAATATCAAAAGCTTTTTGTAAAATTATTTTTATTTTGTACATATATTCTCGCCTCGCCCGAATTGGTACCACCGCCTTACCTATTCCTGCCACAATAGCGTCAATGCTCGCTATTGTCGTGTTCTGATTTGGAGGGTAGGGTAGCTGGTAAACTTACTCACGCAAGAGGCTTGCCATCCCTCCTTTGGTGTCTGTAGGCGACGTGTATTTCTTACCATCAGGAAATCCGTCTGTTAGTTTGCCTACCAATATCATAAAAAAATATATTATATTTAATATAACTACTTGTAATTTGAGACTCTGATAAAAACAGCGCACCTGTATGTATGTAATAATAACTAATTGACTACTAATAATCATAATTTAATTTCACCAAAGGCTTATGACGAAAATTACACATCGTATTAATAATTCTACAAACTATTCTATTGAAAAAAAATTATAAATAAATATCGTCACGCCGATATACCTGAAGCTAGAAGCATTATACATATGCATCCATGATTAGCCGACGGTATTAGGTCCCATAACGTGTCAAGTGACAAATCGTCATAAAGGAGACCAATCCCATCGCTGTCAATGTTATGTTTCTCAAGTAAACTGAAAAAAACTGATAGTAGCTCTACCCGGGAACAGAACCCGGGACCTCGTGCGTCAAAGTCACACCACATAGATTTTTCTCTCTATCATATATGTTATCAAATACATAAAATTGGTGTGTCTGTTTGTAATATTAAAATAACTGTTTCTAACTAAATCGATACATATGTATGTGTGTTAACACAGGAAATACTATACAAAAAAAACTTTTTAAAACTTTTGTCTGACCGTTTGTCTGTAATCTCTGGAACGGCTGGACCGATGCTAACCTTCGTAATAAGAAGTAACTTATGATACTTTTATTTTAAAATTTTATAAAAATTATGTAAACAAAGTCGCGGATGTAGCAGGATAACTGGTGGTAGAGTTCTGTGAAGCTATTCGTGCGGTTAGAAATTCACCACTTTACCTATTCCTATCGCCATAACGTCATTGTCGTGTTCGTCTGGAGGATATGGTAGCCGGTAGACTAACACAAAAGCTCCAATAGCACAACCGTCTTTGGTCAGGCCACAGACGGTTGTGTTTTACCTTCAGTAAACCCGTCTCCTGTTCGCTGTCTTCTCTCTAAAAAAAAAAAAAAGTACCTTCACGCCTATTATCCCCGAAGAGGTAGGCAGAGGTTTGCTAGTATATCCACGACTCGTAAGTCCAGTGGATATACTAGAACACACCCACGATTAGCCAAGGTACTAGGGCCCTGATGTGATAGGTGGCAAGCCTATCGCCACTTC
>DVZL01008144.1:0-10397 GCA_018236625.1 Lasaia peninsularis
CGAGTCGTGGATATACTAGCACACCTCTGCCTACCTCTTCGGGGATAATAGGCGTGAAGGTACTTTTTTTTTTTATATTAATACCCAGGAATAGAGCCCGGGCCTTCGTGCTTCAAAGTTGAACACTGATTACTGGATTCTTCGGTTCCTATATCATAGCCTTTTCCGGTATCTAACTATATCAGATTATATCGCAGCTGGCAACCTAATCTAAGAGATTTAACAAAGCCACCAATTTTTGACCTTTGCAACTCAGAAAGGAAAGTAGGCCCAATCCTTGATTAGGTCGGATTCAATAAATCCAGGTTTCCTCACGATGTTTTCTTTCACCGTAAGAGCACTCAGTACATAAGTTAAAAAAAAACTCATTCATATATAGCAGGGCTCGCAACTGGACCACTGAAATGGAAATCTGAAGCGCAAACCACGAGACCACAGAGGCTTTTACAGCGATTACACCCGATTCCAGAGGCGATAATCAATTGGACTATTACAAGATTATACATTATTAAATAAGACTCCAAATCCATTGACTTCAATTGACTACATGGCTTCTCCAGGGTCGATAGTTATGTAGGAGGCAAATGCAGTAGGCGGTGTTGTGAAACTTGCGATCATTACACAGAAACCGAATGTCCAAATATCAGACCTTGGATGCATCAAACAAATATCAACTTTGCCTAATTTAGTTTAAAGATTAATTTCGAATACACAGATCTGACACAAATATAGCATTTTCAGATTTGTGACAATCTATTATGAATTTTAAGACGTTAACCATAAAGTTTAATGTCAAATGCGCTATTTTGATTCCAAGAAAGATATGAGTAAGTGATAAACAGGTATAAGATGCGTAGGAGTAGTCTACTCCACAGGAAATAACTTGGCTTGCATTCTAGGTAAAGAACCGTTGCATATAAATCCAATAATATTTATCAGAGGTCCTCATAAAACTGCACTTTTGCCATCGTACTGGACTAGAAGACCTAGTATGCGCATGTAGAGATCTTTTTATGAGGATAAGACAGCGAACAAGCGGCGGTCCCGATGTTAAAAGACAACTGGCCTACAGACGCCATAGATGTTGTAGTTGCTTCGCTGTTTTTGCAAGGTATTTGTGCAAGTATACCGGTTTTTATGACAGGCAGGAATAGATAGGGCGATGGATCCCTACCCGGGCGAGTAGCTGTACAGCACTGTACCACCAGTGGTCTTGTTGGGAGAGACCCAGTTAACCTATGATCGCCTCTTACGAGCTGCCTTGTGGGGAGGCAGATGGTCTGTTCGGAGCATAGATTTTTTATTCAGGTTTTTTTTTGCTTTGATACCAATTCCCCATTGGTTAAAAAACTACAGTCGAATCAATAATTATTGTATTATATATTATATTTCATGGTTGCGCTTGGTGTAACTTCCACATATTCATATTTTATATGAATAAACACATGTACTTTTCCACATACTACTTAAAATTAAAAATTATTTATATAATAGCCGACCAGTTTAGCTTTTTAAAACATGACATAAGTTTTAAGCAACTTAAGTTAACTTAAAAAGCGATGTAAAACGCTAAACTGGTCCCGTCTATCATAAATCAATTTCAATTATAACTAATATGTGAAAGAGTACATGTGTTTTTTCGTTTTAAATATCAATAATAATTATTCGTACGATGTATTGAAATAGCGGCCATTGCCTCTGTAAATATTATTTATCAGCTTAATACAAATTTATTGGTACGGAAGTTGCTCAGCGAACACAGACAGCTAAATTTACGACTTATTATACGTATTAAAAAATCGGCTAAATTCGAGTCGGACTCACGCACGAGGGTGCCGTACTAATATCAACAAAATCAGCGAACAAATTACGTTTGCTGTATGGGATCCCACTTTATATATTAATTTTATTCTGTTTTTAGTATAGGTACGTTTTGTTATATCGGCAACAGAAATACATCATTTGAAAATTTCAACTTTCTAACTACATATCAAGGTTTATGAGACAGACGGACGGATAAGTCTTGGTAATGGGGTTCCGTTTTAACCTTTTTGTGTACGGAACCCTAAGAATAACTCGGCACTGCATTCCTGGTGCACTGACTGGTTTATTGGAGATCGCGGGCCGGACCTTTTTTGGGCCGCGAGAGCATGCATGTTAATCGCCGATTTCGTACATGTTCAATCATATGGGAAGCCACCATAATTTCTAGAAAGTTCTTTTAATTACATTGTCAAACCTTTTTTATAAACACGAAGGGAAACAAGTAGAGTCTGATGGTGAGGTAGGAATGGATCTTACTACACGTCGGCCAGATACCTTCAAATGGAATTTTGCAATAGCAGAAAATATAAACTTTTAATCAAAAACATGAAAACGGGGATAAGTGTTAAAATATAAGAGAATTAGCAAACAACTGGGTTAAATTTATTTTTTATCTCTTTATAATGCAGCATCTTCTTCCTACGGTCAATACTAAAGATTTGATTATTTTAATATAAATAAAAATATTTAAGTACAAATTTCTCTAAATATTAAACAAAAATATTTTAAAAATTCAAAAAATCTGCATACGTTGCGGTAAATCTCACAACTTTCAGACGAAGAAACAAAAAAAGCATTAGTTTTTACTGACTAGAATTGAAGCGAAGCCCTGAACCTCGTATAATTGAATTTAATATTACTTCTTATTACATCTCCCAGTGAAAGCCCTATCAAAATCGGTTCAGCCTTTCCAGAAATTAGCCGGAAAAACAGACAGTAAGACAAAAAAATCGTAAAAAATGTAATCTTGGTGTATGTACCTTGTATACATACCTATGCATTTAATAAATAGTAGTTATTTTAATATAACTAACAGACGATACTGTTTTATTTATTTCTATGTATAGACTAGCTGTACCCTCGATTTCCTTCGCGATTTTAGCGATGGTCTGCTGGCAAAAGTGTTAAAAAAGACGGACAATAATACTAATAATAGTAGAAATGTATTGTGTTGCCAGTTTTTGGGTAGTCTGGACCTATTTTTTTATTAATTTCAATATACGGAATTCACTCTTTTACTCCTGGTTTCGCTAAACTAGACCACGTAGTCGTTCTTTTATCACGCTTTGTGAAAAACGAACAGACTCTCAATTAGACTATTATAGTATGTATGTTTTTATTTTATCGTTATGTACGGCATTGGATACAAATAATTTTATTTACCTAATAGGTACCTATATAAAAGTCTTTTGTCACTATTATTGTCTGTAACTCTATAACCACTTAACCGATTTTGATTAAATTTCGTAACAATATATAGTTTGGTCTAGCTTAAAACTTTAGATTGTTTTCATCCCGATATGTTAATGAATTCCTAAGAACTGTGGTTAACATTTTATATCAAATTTTATATACTACGAGTATATAATATCGCCTCAATGTTCAATCGCTGTCGGTGCCCGACACACGAGGTCCCAGGTTCAATAGATAATTTTACTGAAAAACATAACGTTGCTTAGGACTGTATTTAAGCCCAATATGGCGAGGGACTTTCCATCTCTCACATCCTGGGACCTAATATCGTCGGCTCAATCGTGGGTGCTTGTACCTCTGACTACCCGTTAGAGATATTGGTGTAACGTTATTATTATATATATATATATATATATATAAACTCATTTTATATATAAATTTGCAACATAAATGCCGGGTTAGCTATTTTCAAGGTTGGGTTGTTGAACCTCGTTGGTATGTTTTTATTTAAATATAAAATAGTCTGAGTATATTAATTAGCATTCACGATTTCAAGCGAGCTAATGCAGATTGGCAAATTATAAATAAAAAGTACTTAAGAAAAAACTTCATATACGCGATTTTTTATGATGCGTTTTATCAACTAAAAAACCGGTCAAATGCGAGTCGGATTCCCCACGGAAGGATCCGTATCCTATCTATTATAAAAAAGATTTTCACGTTTTCAACACGTAATATAATATTATGTAATTGTTTATTTTGAGGTGAATATAATAGCTAATGATCCATAATTAAGGGGCCTTCTAGACAAAACACGCGTTTTTTTGCTTAGTTGTTACCCCTATCATCATTGATAACTCTGTGCGTATTTATATCACGGTAAATTGACTTAGATTGATCATTTATAAATTAAACAGTTCTAATTTAAACAGATGGTGTTGCTCAGAAATGAATCGTATAAGTAAAAAGTTAACTATACTGCCCGTCACGAGAAGGTGTAATTTTTGTAAACAAACTTCTTTTACCAAGTATATATTTTTTCCTGCGTGACATTAATGAACTGACCATATTCAATCGAAGTAAAAATATAGGCGGGTTACATGAAAATAATACCTTTTAAATTTAGTCGAATATTATTTGACAACTATCGTTTGTGCTTCGTGGTACGGGGACGCGCCGATCTCGGGGAATACAAAGCTTCAGTTCGCTATTTTGAAATAAACGTCATTTGAGTTTTGAATACGCACAAATATATTTGATTGCTTTATTGAAATCGCGGATTTTGTTGTTATTATTAATTTTGTTATTTTTTCGTTATCACTTTTTTACTGTTATTAAATTTGTTAATTTTATTGTTTTTTTTTTATTTGTTATTATGTATTTAGGAATAATGGAATTTCTAAATACATAATAACAAATAAATTCGTATTTTTCTACAGATGCTTGCAACAATTCCTTTACTAATATCATTTAAAAAATAAAAACTTTTTTCCTTTGACCCAAATATTGGTAACTTCTGAACGTTTGTTGACATAATTTATACCTTCTCGTGACAGATAGTATAATTATTTTTACAGCATTTATATTATATGCATAGGGTACCTACCGAACTCTTCGTGCGCAACGCTGACTCGCACTAGGCCAATTTTTAACTTCATACGATTGGATATTATTATTAAAAATAATAATCGGAAAATGTGGTTGTTTATGCTGGGTAGGGTTAAAACTTAAAATAAATTGGGTATAAATTATTGTTTATAAATAATAATTAGTAATAATTAATTAAATAAATATTAAAAAAAAATTCTGTAGAGTGCACAACACTATTTTATTTATTTAAAAAAAATGGTAGAATATGTTGGTGTGGTTAACTACGTTTTTTGTAACTTTAAAACACATATTTTGCAAATAAATGGTTTTCATATCATTTTCAAAACTACAAAACTCATTTTTAGTATTTTAACGCTTAGTCAGTTTTGCCTTTCAAGCGTTAATAGATAATAAGTACAGGAAATGTATTGTAAATCGTGGAAGTTCCATCTGAAGCAAATTAATATGAATGGTAGGATCTTGTTTCCGACGGTTCCGTACGTGTCAGGCTTTAACTAATGGCCACCCAACCCATTAATATGTACATTGGCAACACTGGCTGGTGGCTACGCCTATAATTAATATAATTGTTCAATAACTAATGTACCGGAAATTGAACTATAATCTATTAGTACAGAGAAAGTTTATTGTCTTTGAGCGTTAACCGTATTTTCATAAATTTCAGCTGCTATTGTATATTATTCTTTGTGTGCTCTTGGTGAAACTTCCACATTATTATTTTCAATGAGAAAAAACGTGTACTATGCATTTAACACATCACTGCATAGTATAAAACAAAGATTTTTCCCATTCCTGTCTGTCCCTGTATATGCTTAGTTGTTGATGCGGTGTTTTTTAACAGATGGAGTGATCAAGAGAAATATTTATGTGTATGTAAAATGCATAATACAACCGTACAAAGCCCGGGTGACTGTATTATATTTGTAATATGTAAAAAAGTACGTCATGTGTTTTTTCATTTAGCTGTCATTGCTGGAAATCCTGCTGCTGCTAACTAAACTTATTCTAAGTTATCGCTATCTTTGTTCAATGAAAGTAAAAAAAAGAGACAAAATATTTTTAATCTAGGTGACCTACTGACTAATCTTAAGTAAGAGTTGAGCGTAGAAAATTATTGGTGAAATCCTGTGCAACATCTTGCCCCGGAGTGAGCATCTTACCTATTCCATAATGATGTAGTTTATCGGAATCAGTCGTATTGCAAATAAGGCCTTACAACCCAATCACAACACGGCAACGCACCTACAAGTCTATATATAGGCCACGGTTGTCATTAACCATCGGGAGACGCGTGTGCTTGTTGATTATCTTATAATGCTATAAAAAAGGAGATAATTTATTGCGATTTGCGCAGTCGGGTTTTTGTTAAATACACTACTTCAACAAAGACAATCCTTTTGTAAATGGAGTTGAACTTGGATGAATCAGTGTCAGCGTTATCCGAATAGTTCATTATACACAGCATCAATATCTCAAAACCGGTATCATATCGTCGGATTACCTGGCAAATACTTTGCATAAACTACAAGCTTGCAGACTAGACTTGTTTCATTAAAACCTGCATTTGTAATTAGTGTAGAAAAACAAGATGGATTCCAGCATTATATAGATATATCTATTGTAGTATTTGTTTTGTGATTTTTTATTTATAAAACAAGCAATATGTTTGGCTTTAATGGGAAACTATTTGCAACGAAAATAATAATAATTCTGCTGATCGCTAACTAACCTAATTTTAAGTTATCGCTATTTCCTTTTAATGTAATTAAAAGAAAGAGAATTTTTTTATTTTTCTGCTGTGAACTAACAAAATACATACCTATAAGTTGTATGGCTATTAATTGACATATTCCCGAGTATAATTTTAAATGTTTGTAGAAATGTCATATTCAAACTAATGTGACGCCAAAAAATGTGGTTTCTTTCTTTTAATTGCGTTGAAAGAAAATATCAATACCCTAAAAATTTGTTAGGTCACCGCGCAGTTGGATTACAATTATGCAACGTATATAAAATGTTCAAAGTTTATATTGTTTATAGGTGGTAGTTTAGTCCTACTAATATTATAAACGCGAAATGTTTTTTATGCAATAAGTATTATAAGACGAAAAAAAATTTGCTCTTTGTAAGTTATCTATGTTATTAAAAACTATTTATATAAATTATTGCTGAATATGTAGATGATAAAAATATGTGGAATTTATTGCTCCTCTTTAAATATCTTATTGCTGTAGAATGGAAAATGTATGTTATTAGAAAATTATAAAAAAAAAACTCAGCGGAGTTTTTTTCGCCGGATCTCTTCAGTGAGTAGACGCGTTTCGACCCGGTGTTAATTTTAGAATTGTATAGACGCATCAAAAGAACCACTTGTAAGGTCTATGTGTATAAAATATGTTCCACTCTATTGACTTTGTAGTTCTAATATTTAAATAGCATAATATCAAATGTATTATTTTAATCTGTTCAAAACTGTCAAACTAATGACAACTAGGCTACAAATTATGCATACGGGAAATGTACTAGGAAGTAGGAACACAGAAATGACAAATTAGTAATCACGAGGTAGCTAATCAATATTGGAGGCAAGCTGGCGGGTTGTCGACCTGCTCTGTTTACCAAACACTTTGTCGGCCCCTCAACCAGTCCACCCACTAGGTAGTGTCAACCACTGGTGCAGTATACCATTAAACATTCCGAGCTGCAATGACAGTTTTGAATTGTGTTCGAGAACTTAAATCAAATTATGTATGATCATTTTCAAATTAGACGCGACATTCATAACTATTTTTTTACGGTCGCGAAATAAAGATTAACGATTTTCGGCACTCCTTGATGACTAAGCCCATATCTGTATATAAAAAAGGCAAAACTGACTGATGTATCAACGCAAAGACCAAATTCTTATTCCCTTTATGAATTAGGTAAACTAAATAACTATTAGAGCTAAATAATACACGGGAGCGGATACAGGAAAAAGCTAGTAATAAGATACATATTTTGAGCATTTATGTACGCCATTTCGTAATCGTAAGAAATACACCGTGTTGGGGGAACCCAGTGCTGATCCGGGTCCCCGGTGTAGAATAGACCATCTCTCTCCCTACCAAGCAGCTCGTAAGAGGCGAGTATATGTTAATTGCGTCACTACTAACATGACCACTGGTGGTAGAGTGCTGTGCACCGCCTTACCTATTCCTGCCATTACAACGACATGGTCGTTTACCGGTCCGGAGGGTGGGTTAGTAGAGGGTTTGCACATCCGGTCTAACAGCCCCACCACAGACAGTGACGCACCTACAACATCTAGCATGGTGTCTATAGGTTACGGTTTTCTCTTAAAAGCAGAAGACTCTTATCCCATAAAAAATACACATCAGAAAACAATCACCCTTCCATAAGTAGATTTACCAGCTACATTACACTTAAAACCGGAACACGATAAAGGAAGCACTGACATTAGGCAAAGGTAATAATAATGCGGGCGAGCCGCTGCAGGACTCTGTCACTTAGCAATTAAATCCAATAAGCATTTTTATTGCTGGTAAAAAGGCATCTATGTTTTTGATGAAGGACTTTACATGAAAAAACACTTTCAATAAAAGAAGCCCAAATTTCCCAGTGATCCTCCATCGTCCGTAGCACGAACTTCCTTCGATTTCGAATAGTAAACCCGAATCTAAAGGCATTACTGTGACGCCTTAAAGAAAATTATTTATTACAACTTGGAAGTTCGAAAAGCTGACATTTTATAGGCATAATAAAGTAGCCAGATATAAGTAATGTAATTAATTCCTTAAGAATTGATATTGTTGTATTTAACTAATTGTGTTAATATTTTTAATTTAAGAAAGACTAAACCGGATATAGACATTTAATGCTTTTTATCCCGTTCTGTACAGTTCTCATGAAATTTTGTGTACATATCGGGTAGGCTTGAGAATCGGTCAACATCTATCTTTCATAACCCTAAGTGCGGGCGGTACGAAGGTCGCCGGGACAGCTTGTTTCAAATAAAAAAGGGTTCCAACAATATTTCATATGGATAGTAATTATACTTGTACTATAAACATTGATCATTTATTTAGGTTGAGAGCTAAAACATCACACCGTTTATGTTGCGTCTTATTTTATTTCAAGTGAAACATTTTTTTTTTAATAAATAAATAAATAAATAAAATGTCACCTTCGTCATACAAGGGTCTTCTTGGGTCTATGTATTAACATAAAAACATTATACATATGTCGACTAAAGTGTAGTCACCAAAACACTAGACCATAGCGGACGCAATTGGAACTGCTCAAAACATTAAAGATTTCACAATTATTACTATCGAGATCCAGAAATCGATAACTATTCGAAACAAAACATGTCCTTGCTAGGGCTACAGTTATCTAACGTAACTCGGAGACAGACGTGATAGATAGGTTCATTTCGAAACCAACAAACAGGATATACCACTTGATAACACAAGTCCTTTACCTTCACTGTCTTGTTATATTTTTAAGGATTTGTCATCTTTATCCGGCTTGGAATGAAATTCCCGAATATAGGTACTTGTTTCTTAAAGAAATAAAATCATAACATTGCCAATCTGAAATTAAATTAAGAATAATTCTTGGATTTTCCAATATGTAAAAATTTAGAGATCAATTTCTTAGGATACGTCTTAAGATAATTGTTTTTTTTTTGGCGAAACATTCGACATTATCAGATTTGATAATTATCAGATATTCCGAATTCCTAAAATAGATATCGAGAGAGACGAAACACCTTAAATTAATCTGATATATAAAATAGGATGCGTCTCATGATATTGGGTTGTTTTTTCGTGAACTTGACACTATGAGATGTTCATTAAATTTCCACACGCGTATAATATCTCCTGCTTCATGAATCAGTGGTATCCTGTCCGGCAGTTCAAGTGTGCAATGCAAAGTGATTTGTCGTAAAACATTATAATACATATAGTCCTTTATTACAAATGCCGGTAGTTGACGCGCCATTTTGTCCGTTACGCATAGCGGAGATCGCAGTTCGAATGCTAATAGATTTATGCAAATTTTAAATTTATTCAAGATGTTTAAAAATTAAATTTCTAAGCATACCTGAAGATTGGAAATTTAATTTTAAATATCTTAATAAGCTTTAAGGGCTGTGGGTTTTTATTTCAAACGTAATAAAAACACTTAACAAACACTAATCTGAATGAAATTAAATTAGTTTATTTTCCGATTGTGTATAAATAGTTTTTAATAACATAGATAACTTTCAAAGAGCAAATTTTTTTTCGCCTTATAATACTTATTGCGTAAAAAACATATCGCGTTTATAATATTAGTAGGACTAAACTACCACCTATAAACAATATAAACTTTAAACATTTTATATACGTTGCATAATTGTAATCCAACTGTGCGGTGACCTAACTAATTTTTAGGGTATTGATATTTTCTTTCAACACAATTAAAAGAAAGAGACCACATTTTTTGTGGTGTTACATTAGTTTGAATATGACATTTTATTCACATAGACCTTACAAGTGGTT
>DVZL01008145.1:0-10396 GCA_018236625.1 Lasaia peninsularis
TTAGAATTATTTTCTAGTTTTTAGTTGTACAAGCAATAAAAGCGTGTTTTATAGTTTTTTAAACTATTATTTATTATAAAATAATCGTCTTGAAAATGTGGGTAGAAAGTTATTTTTATAATTATTTGCATCGAAGTTTTATATTCGCGTTAAGAACGTATATCGTTACCCGTTAGTCAATCAATCAAATCACTAAAAATTATAAAGTTAAATTCACATTGAACAGTTGAAGTCATTATTTAAAACTAAACGTTTGTGCCGCAATAATAATAATAAAAGTCTTAACCACTTACCATTAAGAAACACTGCATTATATTTACATAAACGTACTATGGTGCTTTATATTTAACTTAAATTTTTCATATTTGATTGACAAACGGATATTGAACTCTTAGTAATCTATCTATCATTAGATAGATAGATTACTAAGAGTTCAATATCCATAAGGTATTAACCTTTAAACGAGCAATTCTTGTATATATCAGCGATTCCGAAAACAACTCAAACAATTTTCTTGAAACTTTGTATTTAGGGAGTTTTGGGGACGATAAATTGATCTAGCTAGGTTTTATTTTTTGGTTCCTTTAATTAATCATGTTTTCATGAAATAAAAACCTATATCATTACAATACAAAGCTAAATTTCGCCAATATTTGCATGATTAGAATAGCTCAGTTGGGAAATCGGGCGCCTTAATCACGCAGAAGCACGGGTTCAAACCCCAGTCGGATTGAATTTTTTTTATTTTTTTATTTTTGAGTTCCATCTTTTTGTGAGAAAACTATTCCTGGAAGCCCTATAGAAACAAGAAAAACATTGTGAAATATGTCAAATACAATTCTAAAAAAAATGTGATGTACTAAGAAAACATCGAGCAAAGCTCGGTCATCCAGGTTACTAGAATTTAATAACGTAACTTACCTTTAAACCTTTTTACCCCGTGTTGGTCCGGATTCCATTGTAGAATAGGCCAACTGCTTTTCACCCAGGCAGCTCGTAAGAGGCGAGCACAGGGTCTATTGTCAGCAACACAGTGACATTGACTAGGTGGTAGAGTCTTGCAACGACTCACCCGGATTGGTACCACCGCCTTACCTATTCCTACCACAATGCTGGATAATACAACCATACAACTGCGGCAGTGCTCGCCATCGTCGTGTTCTAGCTTGGAGGGTAGGGTAGTCGGTAAACTTACTCACGCAACAGTCTTACCATCCCAGCTTCAGGTTGGCATCGCACTATTTCTTTTGGAGTCCATAGGCGACGTGTATTTCTTACCATCAGGAAATCCGTCTGCTTGTTTTCTACGCGGATAAAGTAGTGGGCGAAAGCTAGCATTAATATGAGAATAAAGATTGTTATACGAAGACACAATAATAATTGCAAGTTGACCTTGCTCTAAGATGTTAGAGCAACCAGTTTTTTGTTGGACGAGTAATAAAAACCTGTCAATTAAAACATCTCAAGTTATTCTCGCTGTAATAAGACTGTATATTATTTTAAATGTCACGATATTTGCAATTACATTAGACCTTTCAGCTTTTTTTCATGGCTATGTACTGTATTAAAAACAGCAATAATTATTCACACTTAAAATAGACTTAAATGAATTCTTTTAAGTAATTAATTTCCAAAGAATTGAACCATTCTTAATACTTAGAAGTAAAAAAAGGCAGAGGTACATATGCACCCACGATTAGCTGACGAAATTAGGTCTGATGATGTGAAGATGACAAGTCGCCATATTATCAGGAAATGTCCCGGATTTCCTCACGATGTTTTCCTTCACCGTAAAAGCACTTAGAAAACATACTCAAGTTATTACTTAGAGCTATGTAAAATAGTTTAAATAGTGTAGTTTATTTTGTGTATGTATACTTATATTTTATGTATTGCTTGTTAATATATAATAAATATCTTATATTTGTATTTTAGTAAGTATTCATTCATTTGCTATTCCTTTGTTTATTATTATAACACACATGTTATACATTTCAGTTAATCATTGTATTTTGCTGAATCCATTATGTTTTCAGTTTTTAAATTAATGGGTTGTGCCGTTGTTAACTATAATTTTATATTCAGTAATTAATTTTAAAACACCACCCATGTTTATTTGTTTTCACTACACTGGGTAAACTGGGAGAAAATGGTTATTGGCATTAATTTCGCCTTTGTACATAATTCTGTGCAATAAAGTATTTAAATAAATTAATAGTTAACCAGACCTACTGAAATAGACTAAATTTTATAAGAATCTTTTTCAAAGATTTTCTTTTATAAACGTTATGACATAAGACTATTTATTCAAGTTCAACACGCGAGCGTAGCTGCGAGCAAAGGATAGGTAGTTTTAATGAACAATTCTACATTGAAGTCGCTCAACCAAATTATCTGTGTAACGGCCGTCTCATCACGAGCGCGTCAAGGCCATGATCTCAGAGACGTTGGTGTATGAGGAAGCGTTTAATAAATTTTTTGCTCCATACATTGGTTACTGTACTTAGTGCATATTACGTGGTTTCTTTAAATTAGTCTTTATCGCTACTTAGGTATATTTATTTGGTATCTTCATGTAGGCGGAAAAAAGTGCCATCACGCCTATTATATCCGAAGAAGTAGGTAGAGGTGTGCTAGTCCACGACTTGTAAGTTCTAGTATACTAGAACACCCACGATTAGCCAAAATACTAGAGCCCATGATGTGATAGGTGATAAGCATATCACTATTCGGGTACATTCCAATCCCGGGCAATGTAATGCTTACTCAGAATAATCTGAAAAACATTTGATAAAAGTTGTCCGACCTGGGAATTGGACCTGGTACCTTATTTGGCTAACAGCTATAAAGTTGAAATTTTCACAGATGACGTATATTTTTTGCCGCTGTAACAACAAACACTAAAATCAGAATATAATAAATATATGAAGGGCGCTTTCACACAACAAACATGAATTTTTTGCTGTTTTTATAGATAATGCTAACGGAAGCTTTCGAGCGCGAGTGCGACTCGTATTTGGTCGGTTTTTATATTTATTTATTTTGTAATATTCCAAGATTTTTACTTTATAAAAACCTACTATGTATCCTAACTAAAACATAGAAAAAAATAACTCAAATATATTGATATTTTCTCAAGGTTTCACCGGCTTTTTAACCGGCTTAAAAAAGGCGGTTCTCAATTGGACTGTATGTTTAATTGTACATTACTTACAGCAGTTACTTTTTAATTAATATAAAAATAATCTTGATAAATTCAATTGATTTGATTATGTTTTTTTTGTACATCATATAAAAATATATTATTCAAAAGGCGAGATTAATGCGTATAGCATTCTCTACCAGCCAACCTTTGGACCAACAGAAGAATACAAGAATTTCAAAAAACTAAAAAAAATCTAATTAAATAAATAAATTTATAAAAAAAATATTCAAAAAATATTATAATTGTTTGTTACGATTTAAACTAATATACTCGTGTAAGAGTTACGATGACAGACAGACACCTAGCTAAAAACATAAATCTTTTCGAGACAGTAGTTAAAATTACATTTAATCAAGTTAGTTTAACTCAAACGTTAAAAACTCTAACCTTTCAATAAATTTGAAATCGTATTATCTAAAATTAAAATCTTAAATACCTAGCGTATAGGCTTTCGAAAGCATCATTTAATAAATGACCTTACATACGTTAATTTTTAACAGTTTGTGAAAGGAATTTATAATGTAATGAATATGTTTAGGTACCTACAAGTGCTGTTACACCTGTTATTCCTATGACAGACTAGGCGATCCGGTAAACGTTTTGCCATATCTTCTTCCTACTAGCTTTGTCCGTTTCTATGTCGGATGATGTTGGGACTACCTAATCTAGGCGAGGGTGTCAAATCTAATACAGACTCCATTCTATTACGCGTAATTACCCTGGATTGTAGATTTATTCCAGGGAAACCAGACTGAATCTCAGATAAAGTCGAATTCGAATACAGGAATCCTGGTTTTCACACGACATTTTTCTTTACCGTATGAGCAAACAGAGAATATAATTGAATTAGAAAAACGCTACTTATTTCAAACTTGGATTCGATATATGAAAACATAATGCTTATTTTATTTCTAAATATAATTTTAATTTCTCGGGGAGTCTTAGTTGTCATTTCACGACGAATTAGAAATCTTTGAAACCGGCGTATTTTTATAAAGAGAGTAGGTAATGAATGTGGTGAAAGCTCAAAAATTTCATTAAAAAAAAATTTAATTACTAAGTTTTTCTAAATCATACTTTTTCTGAACATAATAATTTTTCTTAACTGAATCACACAGCTTATTAAAACGAGCATGCAAATTGTTTGAGACTTTAATCTAGGATTTGGCCTGGTTTCTTTTCTGGGTTGCAGAGATCGAATCCTCCAGGTGTATTCGCTAGTACAGCCAACCCAGAAGAAACGAAACTAAATTGTTGAATTGCGAATTATATGTATTAAAACATTATTAAAAATATATATTTTATTTTACCATAACATTATAACACATTGTGGTATCTAAATATTTAAATACCTAAATTATGATGATTACTAATCAGTACATAGTATAAAAAAAAGTCGCTTTCTCTATCCTTATATCCCTATGTTTGCTTAAATCTTTAAAACTACGTAACGGATTTTGATGCGGTTTTCTTAAATAGATAGAGTCATCCAAGAGGTCTTTATGTATATAACATGTATAATAAACCGGACGAGTCGCTAGTTACTAATAAACACATTCTTATTACGATAAACTATCATTGTTTCCAAGTCTAGTCATTTAGAAAAAGAAACAGCAAAACAAAGACAATATTTTATAAGACAAATTTTATCAAATATAGAAGATCTCTATCTGTTATAAAAACGACATATGCCTATCGCCTCTGTGGTGTAACGGTACAGGTGTCGCCTGTTAAGATCATTAGCCACGTAGCGTTCCGGGTTCAATTCCCAGGTCGAGCAACTTTTCTTAAATGTTTTTCAGATTTTTCTGAGTAAGCATTACATTGCCGGGATTAGAATGTGCCCGATGTGGCGATATGCTTCCCATCTATCACATCAGGGCCCTAGTACTTTGGCTAATCGTGGGTTTTCTTGTATATCTACTGGACTTACGAGTCATGGATATACTAGCACACCTTTGCTTACCCCTTCGGGGATAAAAGGCGTGAAGGTACTTACTTAAGTAAAGTCAATGATCGCGCAGTCAGCCAATAATAATAATAAATAATATGACTAAAAACTAATACGTAGATAAAAATTATTGACCTTGATGAATAAGAGGATTTTTTTATAATTTTATTGTTTATATTAATTTGTTTTATAACTTTAAACCAACATTAGGTTCTCAAGATTATTTTTGGTTGTCCTTCGAATTTATATTTCATAACTGCGTTATTACGAATTATTACTGCTTATGATTATGATTCTGTTGAACAGGAAATAAATATATTATAAAAATTCTAAGTATTTTAAATGAAATAAATTATTACTAATATTACAAAAATAAAATAAGTAAATGAATAACGTAACGCCTATATACCCGAAAGAATGAACAATGTACACACGATTAGCCAACTATTTAAAATCCCATGAAGTGACAGGTGGGAAATCGAGTGAGTTATTTTTTTCAGAAAAAGTAAAAAAAAACTTCAGAGACTAAGTTGCCGTACCCGAAAACCGAACCTGGGACCTCGTGATTCAAAGTTGGACTCTAAGTCCATTCGACCACAAAGACAATTAACTGAGCAATTGCTAGTCAATATCAAGGTGTTGGTGACAATAGACCCTGTGCTCGCCTCTTACGAATTGCCTGGGTGGAAGGCAGTTGGCCTATTCTACAACGGAACCCGGACCAACACGGGGGAAAATCATCAGTTTTGTCCCATAAACACAATTGGCAAGGTGATAAAAACAAATTAGCAGCTAATTAAGAATTACTACAACATCGCCTCTGTGGTGTAACAGTACAGCTGTCGCCTGTTAAGACCGTTTGCCGCGTTGGGTCCCAAGTTCAATTCCCAGGTCGGGTAACTTTTCTTTAAAGTTTTTTAGATTTTTCTGAGTAAGCATCACATTGTCCGGGATTGGAATGTGCCCGAAGTGGCGATAGGGTTGTCACCTATCACATCAGGGCCCTAGTATCTTGGCTAGTCGTGGATATACTAGCACACCTATGCCTACCTCTTCGGGGATAATAGGCGTGAAGGTACTTACTTACATACTACCCACATAATAAATAATTGACAGGAAGTACAACTTTATACGATGTAGCGTATTATTTACATCTTATTAGACAGCCTACGGGCTTTGTCCCCGTTGAAAATTATTACATAAAAACTGTGTCGTAAATAATTTATTGCCGTGTGGAAATTTTCATTTTGATTAAACGTTTTCAAAGCATCAGTTCTAAACTTGACAATAAAATTATATTAAATATATTATGCTACTTTTTTTACTTTCTTATCGTAATAGCTAAATTTGTTCTTGAGGAAGAGTTTTGTGGATTAAAATAAATTGATCTTCTGTTGAAAGTTTTCTTTTAATTTTTTTGCAAATTTAGTGAATGAAACTTTGTATGTTTCCCTATTAGTCATATAATATGGGTAGTTTACTGTGAATATGTCAAAAACAAGTCGAATACAAACTAATGTTTGTATCCGTTTATGTAATTTATAATAAATGTAACCCTGAAAAGGGAGGCAGAAATGCACCCACAATGAGCCAACGATATTAGATCCTATAATGTGACAAGTGGTAAATCCCGAGTTTCCTCACAATGTTGTCCTTCACCGTAAAAGCACTCAGAAAATGTTTTTTAGTTAGAAAAACACATAGGTGCACTGCGGGGTTTGAACCTGGTCTACCGAAATGGAAGTCCGAAACGCGTACCTCACCTTAACCTCACCTAAACCTTCGAGACTCACAAAATTAAATTTGTTTATTAGCCAAGGATGGAGTCTCCAAAACCTACATGTTTGTATTAAGAGAATTATAATGTAAATAAAGCTAAGCATGTACGAGTATATAGCAATCTTGATACTTGACAGTTGTTACGCTCTGCTTACCCCACCCTTACCCCTAGCGTGAAGATAATTATGTAAATAACCCTTCGATTACATTGACTACAACTTTTCGTTGGTGCAAATAACAAATAAAAATACAAACATGTTGACATATTTTCGTGTTTTACGATCTCGAATAAATGTTAAATAACTTCTACGATATAACGATATTTTGAGATAATTCCTCTGCAATTTTGTGTAACATTTTTCCAACGTCGTCACGGACTATGATTATGAATTGGTCGTTATATACTCATGGTTTTGTAGAGAAAGCCATTCATTGCATAAATGTCCAAAAAAATACACTTGCTTAATTGTTTGTCAGTCTTTTTCGATCCTCTAATGTTTTTTCCACCCTTTTTATAACAATTAATTTTAAGAAATTAACACAATATGTATACAGTAACATAATAATAACATAATTGTACTTTAACAAAACTTAGGTACCACACATATATTACTACACATATTTTGTTAATATAGTACGAAACAAGAAAACCTTTACTTCCCGTACTAGTTTTATACTGTATTACGGCAAAGTAATGATTCCCGAATCAAAATGTTGTCATTTTTTGGCTGTTGTGGGTAGACAGAAGAAACTACTTTCGGTACAAAAGAAACTATTGAACAGTCGTCAATTACTTAGTATGGTATTAGCAACGAAATGAGATGCAACATAATTCATTTTCGGAAATAAAGTAAACTTTAAGGAAAGACAAAGAGAAAAGTTTTTCTATCACTTAAGCGGGTTTCTTCTTAAATATTATGTCATATTTTTTATAATTTTATCATTTTTCCAATTTAATTATACAACAACATATCTTCACGCGAGGTCCCTTGCGTGGTAGACAGATAGTATCGATTCCCAAATGTCCCTACATTCCTCCACATTCATCACTCTTTTCATGCACACACGCCGGTTTCGAAAAATCTTAACACCACCCTCGGCTAATACGCGAGCTATTTAATTATTATTGTTTAACTTAATTAATATTTCTTTTATTTATTGTTAAATTTAATTAACCATAGACTTATTTTGTAATGAAATAAAGATTATTAACTTATTATTTTCATGTTGAAGATATGAATAAACAGCATATTTTATTTAGTTAATTATATGATGATGTATGATTATGAGTGAGGCCAGAAATAAATGTTTTTTATTATATTTTATTATTGTTTTAACCTTTTGGCTCTAGATGAACCAAATACATCAATAGATAAGTGTATGGCATCATTTAATACTGGGTTTTAGTAAAGTTAGACTAGTATGTAGAGTCCTACAAAACTTTACAATAACATGTAAACTTACAAGAGTGATTAGGTATAAGCGTCTTAAGTTAACACGTCGTTAACATCTTTAGTAGCAGGAAACCTGTCCGTCTATTTGTATTTCTTTGTTTGTTTGCAATAAATAGTTTTAACGCATTAAAATTACATTTTGAAGTGATTGAATGATTAATACTACAAATATGCCAGTACGGTTTTTATATTGGTATTCACATATCATTATATTTGTTTGTGTTTTTTGTTTGCAAAATATTGAGTAAAACATTTAAAGTAACTTAAGTAAAGATCTTTCCGTATTAAATTTGTGTATTGAACATGTTCGTGTTTCGTACGATATGTATTGTACATATGTTATTATTATGCTGTCTGTTTTTAGGGCAGCGATATATTTATGAGATAAGCTTATCTTTTGTATGGTTATGACATATATGTTACATTATCCTAGTATTTTTCTGGAGAACCAAGTGTTTTTTAAATGCAAAAGTTAAGTTTTTTGGACTTATTATTATACTCAAATAAGCCAAAACTGCTGAATGGATTTTGATTAAACTCAACAATGTATCGTTTATTAAGCTTTTAACCAGAATAGCAAATAAGCAGTAGAAATACCTTTTTGTACACGTGGTTTTGTCTGTGACATGATATAGGTTGTGGCGCGATGTTATTGATACGCGAACAAAGTAGCGTGCAATAGTTAGTTTACTATTAAAGTCAATTCATTGCTTTATTAAAATCAATACAGCCGATTATAGTTAAGTGTAGGTATAGTTTTATATTTTACTGAAAAAAAAATATTTTTAATCTCAAATTTAATTATTTGACAATATACAATTTATCACTATTCATATTTTAGATGGCTAATCACAACGTCACTAGTTGCACCTTTGTCCATTTCTAGAAAGAAAACTCTTTTTTCTTTGTTTATAAATAAGCTCGTATTATACAATATTCAAAATGGGAAAAAGTTTTTATTTTTCCTGGATTCTATGTCGAACCGATTGCGGTAAAATTATACGCTTTAATAACAAACGGTTTAAAACAATAGCTACCTTTTACCCTAATAAACAAACATATATAAAATATACAAGTACATACTGAAAATAACACGTGGAAAGCCGTGCAAAATTTTGTATTAGTGGTTACTATTAAAATAGAGATAATAACATTAAAAACGCACCCTTAAAAACGAAGCACTGATATTAATCCTTAAGATAAATCCTTAAAGCACTTAGTTTATAACACTAGTGGCAACACCGACGGCTAACGGATGTGTCTTCTCCGACGTGCGAACATCAACTGGTCGTCCGACGCACACTCTTGCCACCAAGCCGTGACAACTGATAAAGCTCTATTATTCGTAATAAAAATTATCTACACTTTCAATATCAATGAATTGTGTGAAGGGATTCGCAAGTATTATTCAAAATCATATTTGTCTGGTTTGGTTTTGAAAATATATTGGCTTTCAACATTCAAATTTTGTTTTTAACCGATCTTAAAAACTTCTTTTTAGGATTTTTACGCAAATGTTACATTTTTTATATGAAATATCATATTCCAATAGGAAGGCAAACAAGCAGACGGATTTCTTGATGGTAGGAAATTCACGTCACTTATAGACACCAAAGGTGGAGATGGTGCGTTGCCAACCTGAGGCTGGGATGATAAGCCTCTTGCGTGAGAAAGTTTACCGGGTAGACTACCCTCCAAACCAGAACACGACAATAGCGAGCACTGATGCTATTGTGGCAGGAATATGTAAGGCGGTGGTACCAATCCGGGCGAATCGTTGCAAGACTCTACCACCTTGTAAAAATGTTATTATATCACTAAGACTCCGCTGTCCATCTGTCTGTCTGTCATCAGGCTGTATCTCATGAAACGCGATAAATAGTTGAACGTTTCACAAATACTAAAAACACAATAATAGTAGATTAGTGGGCAAGGGCTGTAAGGCATCAATTGCAGCCCGAGACATTTAGGCGCACGAGCGTAGCGAGGGCGCTTATAGTTCGAGGG
>DVZL01008146.1:0-10396 GCA_018236625.1 Lasaia peninsularis
CAGCGATAAGTACCTACAAAATTTCGTGGCGCCGTCGCCACTCTAGTACCATAGTTATCGCGTCACTTTACGCCAGACAGTGACAGAGTTATGCGTTAAAAGAGAGCGAGAATAGTTAGGTTGAACATCTCGTTGTGGGCGGAGCACTTACACGAGCTGAATTGAACTTTGTTGCTTAGTAGCAAGAGTCACTATTTCTATGAATTGTTACGAGAAGTGCAGGTTCTGTACGTTAGTACTTATTATTCTGTGGTAAAAGATAAAAAGTAGGCAACAAGTGCGAAACTAGACCTGTGACTAGATGTCTATGTATTAGTAGACATTTTAGGATTAACGATTATTATAAATCAAGAGAAACATTTTTGAATTATCACTATATTACGAGTAACCGTAGTATAATAAATGCGAAAGTTTGTGAGTTATTTAGACAGACAAGACAAATTAATGGACATAGTTGGATGAAACTTTACAGTAATATAGCTTATACACGAAAATACAACATAGGATACTTTTAACCGAGTACATTTAATTAAGGTACCTATGTATTTACGCAATAAGTATTACAAGTCGGAAAAAATCTACCCTTTTATAATTCACGCAGACGAAGCCGCGGACGGAAAGTTAGTAGGTTTATAGTGATAATCAGTTAACAGAACTAACCCTACGATAAAAATACGTTTAAAAATTTTTGCGGTTGAGAAGACCGTAGACATTTGAAAACAATACATATTAAAAAGTATAAGCTGATAAAAATGAGCTAAAATTACCTAAATATTACACACACATACATATATTCACGCCGGATCCCTTACTTCAGTGCCATATGTCTGTGTATTCCAAGTTCACATTCAACACACTCTTCATACAAACACACTGGTTTCGGGGCCCCTTGACACTACTCTGATAACACACGAGCAATTTGTTCGAGGAATATCAACCAAGATCTCCCCGGATACCAAACCCATCCACATTCGCATTGTTTTGTGAATCTTTCTTAGCACATGATATTACGAATTCGATCGGCGAGCGTTACTTCACAATTAGTTAATTATGACAAATAATTTTGCCCCGTGTTGATCCGGGTTCTCTGTGTAGAATAGGCTAACTGCCTTCCTATCAGGCAGCTCGTAAGAGACGGGCATAGGTTATCAAGGTCAATACCAACAGGACCACTGGTGGTAGAGTGCTGTGCAGCATATTGCCCGGGTACGAATCCACCGCCTTACCTATTCCTACCGCCATAACGACATTGTCGAGGTCCGGTCCGGGGTAAGATAGCAGGTAGACTTGCACATAAGGTCTAACAGCCTAGGACAGGTCAATCAAACAGCACAACGGCGCACCTACAACATCTATGTTGTCTATAGGTCTTACTATCAGGAGACCCGTGTACCTGTTCGCTGACTTATATCTTAAAAAAAACACAAAAATATATAAACTCTAACTTGTATAGTCTTGACACAGAAGGACAGAACTCCTTTATATATGTTTAAGCATGAAGCTCAAGTTCTGAGCTTTACTAACAGCTATGGTCGCTTTTCAATTTATAAAGCTCAAGTTTGCAACTTCCACATCCGGGGGATAAATGACGGTCGCCAACCAAAAAATAATCACGTCTAGACCGGACGGAAGACATAGTAACAATAGCTCTGAGCTAAAAGGATTGACGAAACTGCATCCATTGGAAATATTGACAGAAAATTGGTACAAATATATTTTGTAACCTAGAACTTAGACCCTAGCCGCATAGTGGGTAGTAAAAATGCAAAACACCGACGTTCATTAAAAAAATACCGTTATGCCTATTATACCCGAAGGGGTAGGCAGAAGTGTGCTAGTATATCCACGACTCGTAAGTTCAGTAGGTACAAGTTACAACACCCACGATTAGGCAAGGTACTGGGGCCCATGATGTGATAGGTGGCAAGCCAATCGCCACTTCGGATTCATTCCAATCCCGGGCAATGTAATGTTTACTCAGAATAATTTAAAAAACATTTATGAAAAGTTTCCCCTATCTATTACTGCATAAGGCCGTAACATTTATAATTGAAACGCAGTAAAATTAAACACCAACTTCAAGTTCGTTAGGATGTCTTATATATTAATATTGTTGGGGTTTCTTCATATTTCAAAAAGTACTGAACCAATTGCCAAAAATATTGTATATAACCACCATTGAGGGATGTCAAACACAACATATTAAATAAAACTCTCAAAATCTGTTCATATTTGGGTTTTGGAATTATTTGTGATACATAAAAATATAATGTATAAATTTATAACAAAACTATTTTAATTTTTTTATTGACAACAAAATTAGAAAAAAAAACCAGTACCGAAGACACCCCAAAAGAGGCCGAAATAGGGTTTTTTCCTGGACGAGTTCCTTCGTAACTGTCGGAAATATTACTATACAAAAATAAAATCGCGCAAATGCGAGTAGGACTCGCGCACGAAGGGTTTCGTATATCTTTAAAAAAACAAAAAATCACGATTGGCATATTTTATTTTTAGTATTTGATATTACATCGGCAACAGAAATATCGATGTCTTGTCACATAAAAAAACTAAAAAAGTACCTTCACGCCTATTATCCCCGAAGTAAAAAAACTGGATAAACCAGTTCTTTATATCGAAGACTTTAAAAAATAGGTCTACATAAGCATATTCACGCTAGGTCCCTTACGAGTTAGGCAGGGTATCTCAAATGGAAAGTGACATGAATCCAGCGTACGACTCGACTCTCAACGAACCCTTTCATTTGATTCAAATGAAAGGGTTCGTTGAGAGCAACTCGAAAAATAATAAAAGCTTTTTTAAAAAAGTTTTTTGCTATTAATTTATTTATATTAATATTATATTTTTAATGAATGTTGAGGAAGCTAGGCAATGAAGTACGCTGGATTCATGTCACTTTCCATTTGAGATACCCTGCCTAACTCGTAAGGGACCTGGCGTGAATATGCTTATGTAGACCTATTTTTTAAAGTCTTCGATATAAAGAACTGATTTATCCAGTTTTATTATATTCATAGATATTTATATCAACATTCGTTATCGAAATAAGAGTAATAGCAGTGAACTCTTGAATAGCATCCGTGTTTTCACTCGAATAGCGTTAAAATGGCAGAAAACAGTCTGTATTTTTCCGAGAAAATTATAACGTGATATGTTAATACAGGAAATTAGCATTCTTTACTGAGGTACGAACAGGGCCGCCTTGTGAAGAGCACTGAATGAGGCTTGATTAAAGCTATTCATACAAATGGGAGGCATTTGCGCTAACAACATTTTCACGGCAAAATTACAAGTGACGAGTGAATTCACTGTGAAATGGAGTTTTCATTAAAAATTATGTCATATATACGCTTTTGAGTTTCGCGTAAATTAAACGAGACGTGTTACGACAAAACGTCCCAAGACATAAATACCTTCAAAAATGTCTTCGTGCCCATGCTTGTTGGTAATTTGGAACACTAAAGTACTGAAGATCCTAATAGCGAGTTCTTTTAAAATGCACCTCTATCAGTCTATATACTAGGCAACAAATAAAGCGTTGAAGAATGCACCATGTTGTCAGTGTCAGTGGTCAATCGAGAAATGCTGTTTCCAAAATTTTTCAAATAAGTGTAATTTAGAGAGGAATAACACTGTTGATTATTTTAAAGCTGTTAATAGACTAATTATACTTAATGAAGGAGTTTTCACTATTATTGTTCGTTTATAAACTATAGTTTTTTACAAACTTGTATTCCAAATTACCTTCATTTACTAAACCTATACTCGTTATAAAACAGTTCTATGCTGAAATATCAGTATCTTATAACATTAAATATATTGTAAAGAAATCTGGTGTAAGGCCATATCAATAAGGACCACGGCAGCCTCCGACGTTATCAGTGGCCCCGTATTACGCTTATCTCCCAAACGTCGCGTCCGTCGTGTTCACTGAGCATGTCTAATTTTCCGCTGATGTTAATCAACGACATATTGAAAGGGTTGGAAGAAAGCAGGCGGAACATTCTCTATTCAGTTTCGAGTTTGATAAAGAAACTATAATATTAATAGCGACGCTCCAGACATAACCTATACCTACCTATGTTCACGCCAAGTATCTTGAGGGGTAGGCAAGAGATATCAAGTTAAAAGTATCACGATTTTTACGTTCATGCCCAGCTTCCTTCACAATTTTACTCTCTTTAAACTAAGCACACGTGTTTTTCTTATAACAGACTAGCTATGCCCGCGACGTCGTCCACGTTTTTATTTAAGTATTTTATTTTATAAATTTCTAAAATAAAAGAAGCCCATGCCGTTCCTTCTTAAATTAGCTGTCTCCAATGAAAGTCCCATCAAAATCCGTCCAGCCGTTTCAGAGATTAGCGGGTACAAACAACAGACGGGCAAAAATTTTCACTCAACCTGTTGTTGTATTTCAATACAATAAAAAAAAAGGAAAACATATTTAGCGCTACAAATTTTATTGTGCCTAAGAAATTACCTTATCTATACATCTATAGAAATAAATAAAATTTGGAGTATCTGTATGTAATATTAAAATAACCGCTTTTTACTAAATGCGTATGTATGATACATGTACCAAAACAGCCTTTTTCAGATTTTTTGCCTGTCTATCTGTTTGTATCCGCTAATCTCTAAAACCGCTGGATCGATTTTGACGGGACTTTCACTGACAGTAATAAGGAACGGCTTAGGCTACTTTTACTTTTTAATTTTAGAATTGGTTATGTCAAATAATTTATTTAAAACGCAGACGAGTCGAAGGCGCAGCTAGTAATTAATAGATATATTACTGGCATCATTATGCCATTATACAGAACGTATATAAGTTTCAAAATACTTTTGAAACCAGCTCAATAGCAGTTATTAAAATAAGCAACAAACATTATCACTTCAAAAGCGTTTTATAAACCAACCACCTGACCTACAAACAACTCAACAGTTTCACTAATACACCATTTACGTCGTAGCTTTTTTATTTTAAACTTAAAACAGGTGAAATAAACTTCAAGTGCATTTCACATTGCGGTAATATTATTTCCATTATATTTTTTTCATGTTACATGTATAAATTGTAATTCTTATGTTTCGGAATTCCGGCCACCTATGTAGAATACACCAACTGCCTTCCTACCAGGCAGCTCGTAAGAGGCGAGCATAGGTTAACTGGGTTACTTCCAACATGACCACTGGAGGTAGGGTGCTGTGCAGCAACTCGTCCGGGTAAGAATCCACCGCCTTACCTATTCCTGCCGCCATAATGATAGTGTCGTGTTCTGGTCCAATAGGGTAGCCAGTAGACTTGCACGTAAGGTCTACTACGTCATACATACAGTATGTGTGGATGTTGTGACTCTTTCACGAAAAAACCACGGGACGGATTTGAATGAAACTTTACAGTAGGATAGGTTATACATAGGCTACATTTTGAACGACTCCATTAAAAAAAGAGGGTTAAGTTTTTACGCAATAATTCGGACCAAATTTTACTTTGTAAGAATTTCTGTTACTAAAATAATTCACGCAGACAAAGCCGCGACTGGAAATCTAATATAAAAATATAATATAGACTATCGTAGCTCACCCAACAAAACCAGCACCTTACAAACACCACAAACCGTGACAAAGACTCACTACATAGAACATAAAGATGCATAAAATGCTAACCCCGATACGTCACGCGCATTCACTGGGGTAAACAAATACCATATGTTTTGCCTCCACATATTTACATACAATGTTGACAAAAACATATCTAGTAATAGAGGAGACGGGCAAATGGAGCCCGTCATGAATTAGGTCGCGGTATCAAAAATAACAGGCGATGATAACGCATCATAGAGAGCGTCGAACGGCTGAACTAATACTCGTAAATTCTACCCTACGCGACGTAGTGCCTTACACTGGCCACACGCAGACGAGCGACTTGTATGATTTTAATTTAAATCGCAGTAAAACTGCAAACACTAGCGTTACATTTAAAATAAAACATAAACAAACAGATACAAATTAATTTGAAAACCATTAATTATTAATCATAATCCTTAAATAGGAACATCATGTGAAAAACACCAGTTCTCAAAAAAAAATACAGTCGAATCGAACACCTCATACATTTTTCTACGTATCACTATCATAGTGCATCTCAAACAAAAACTGATAAGTGTCAAGTGAAGACGAAAGAAAACTGATCAGAATGACAATTGACTGACTTTTTTATGTGTGGTTAAATACTTTATACTAGGTTTACTTTAAATGCCTAACGGCATCAACTAACCGCGAGGATCGGGTTCGATCCTCGACGGAGACGGACATTTGTATGATGAACATAAATGTTTGTATTCCGGGTCTGGTTATTAAATTTATTCTTATATCTATAAAGTAAATACATATAATGTATTTCTATGTATTAATATCGTTATCTAACACACATAACACAAGCATTTAATTTGCTTACTTTGGGATTAATTCAATTTGTCTTTTTGTCAAGTAATATTTTTTTATATCGATGTTTTTTTTCCAATTTAAGCCTTACAAAGATTGCGACATATTTAGCGACTAAACATTGCCCAGTCGCTATTCTGCATCATCCTACAACTTTTATCATTACACATTCTGCCTCCTTCCCATCAAACGGCCGAGACCCCAATAAATAAGCTACAGGCGTCCAGATTGCCGAGCATAAATGAAAGGGTGCAGGAAATTAGGGTTTTTTACTACGATACTCGTTGCGAGCCTCGCCGCCCGTAAACCATTTTAACGCAGTGAACAGGGATTTATGTATCATCGTGATAACACACTTCCCGAATATACATTTTAACATTTTTGTCTCATACAGAAAACAACTAAGTCGGATAGGCAGTTTTATAATTATTTGGTCAGCACTTTCGTATGTTAGGTAATTAAGATTCTTATTTATTCTAAATGTTTCACGTGTTTTACTTTCGTAATTAGCTGACAAACAATGTTGCGGCGTTGCGAGAAATGTGAACAAATAATTAATTAATCATTTTATTTTTAATTCAACGGTTTTAAAATATATTGTGTGTTATGTATATTCAAAGATCTTAACGCGAAATTAACTTCCATTTTCTTTACTTTTCCTACGTCCTAGTTTTATTCCATCTCAGGCTCGGTTACCTAATCTATGCGATTGACAAGAGTGTCAGCCTTAACATAGGGTGACTGTAATCTGATCTCTGCATCCCAGTAGGGAAACCAAGCTCAATCCAAGATCGAATTCCCGACTTTGGGTTTCCTTGCGATGATTTTCTCCACGCAGTCAATAAGTGTATTTAAGTGATTGGTACGTAGGAGGGTTCGAAACTGGACTGCCACATTGAAAACCAAAGCGCGGGCCACTAGACTACTGAGGCTCAAGCTAGGTTATTGGGATGTTCTATATTGTATATTTTTCATCGTTGGCACTTGGTGAAACTTCCCCATATTCATATTTTAAATGAAATACACTACAGTAATACAATAAAAGTGTAGAATGCAGATTAATTCTCACAAACAAAAATATTCTTAGTAACTTATGTTATGTTGATGATGCTGTAAAACGAAACCGGCCGGCTTCTTAAAAAATAGTTTTCAATTATAAGTAGTATATGAAAAAGTTGTGTTTTTTATTTAAAATACTAGCTGTACCCGCGTCTTTGACCGCGTTTTTATGTAATTATTTTAATTTATACATTTCTGAAAAAAAATCTAAAATAAAAGTAGCCTAAACCATCCCTTATTACATAAGTTCTGCCTAAATCGGTCCAGCCACTTTGGAGATTAGCGGGTACAAACAGACAGAGTGACAGACAGACAGACAGACAGACAGACAGACAGACAGACAGACTGGCAGACTGACAGACAAACAGACGGACAGGCGGACAGACAGTCAGACCGAGAAAAATTCTAGAAATTGTTTTTTTAGTATATGTATATTGTAAACATACTCATACATTTAATAAAAAGCGGTTATTTTAAAATTACATACAGACACTCCAATTTTGTTTATTTGTATAGACGTATAGATATACCGTGTATGTATAGATATTCACTGTCTTATCTCATTAAAAAAATCCACCAAAATTGGCTAATTCTACTCAACATGTACAACTCAATAACTGAAAAAAACTGCAAAAACCTAATAATCTTATACAAATGAATAAAATGTAGCTCTCTTTAGAAGTAAGTTCATTAACATGTTACTAACAAACTTTGTAGTCTAATTACAAAACCTACGCCAGCATCTAACAGATACATCAGTTCATACGTCTGTTCGTAGCTCGGAAGTTTCCTTTCCTGGGGCGAGTGGAAACTTGGGAAAATTCATTAATTCATTATTAACTGAGAAGGCTTGAGTTCGTGTTCAGGGATTTACATTTGGTTATATAGTCTTACTTATGCATCTGGGTGATGTTCTTTTTTTTTATGAGAGAGAGAGAGAGAGATCTTCTAATGGTAAGAGACAAACGCGGCCTATAGACAACATATTATATGCAGTAGGTGTGCCATTGTGCCCGGGGTCTTAGGCCCAAGTCTACCGACTACCGTGCCCTCTGAACCGGAACACGACAATGTCATTATGGCGGCAGGAATAGATAGGTGGTAGATACCTGCCTGGGCGTCTACCACCAGTGGTATTGCTGCGAATAACCTTGTTAACCTAAGCTCGCCTTCTAAACGAACCTTCTTATGGTAAGTGACTAGTGTGGCCTATCGACACTATAGACGTAGGTGCCCCGCTGTCCTGTGGCTGGGATCTAAGACATTATGTTCAAGTCTACGAGTTGCTGCACATACCTTAGCCCCACACTTTACACTTCTATAAGCTACGTTTCTAGCAGTATTATCATGTATTTATTACATAATTTAGATTTGACCTTATATAGATTATTTACACGAAGGGAAAGTTTATTGTAAGATCATTGGCCCCTGAGAGAATTGTTAATTCTATGGAGATGAGTCAAAACGCTCATTGGTTTACTAAATCATTCCAAATACCTTCATGTCCGGATAGCGATCCACCGCCCTACCTATTCCTGCCGCTATAACGACACTGTCATGTTCCGGACCAACCACAGGGCAGCGGCGCACCTACAACATCTATAACGTCCATAGACCACGGTTATTTCTTACCCGCCCGGGTTGGTACCACCACCTTACCTATTCCTGCCACAATAGCATCAGTGCTCGCCATTGTCGTGCTCTGCTTTGGAGGGTAGTGTAGCCGGTAAACTTACTCACGCAAGAGGCATACCATCCCAGCCTCAGGTTGGCAACGTACGATTCCCACTTTGATGTTTATAGGCGACATGTATTTCTTACCATCAGGAAATCTGTCTGCTTGTTTGCCTTCCAATATCATAAAAAAAAACTTCAGGAGACCCGTGTGTCTGTTCACTGTTTTATCTCATAAAAAAGTGAGCGTTGGAGTCGTTATATCCCTACTGAAAATAAATAAAATTCGTATCCTAAAAAAGGTGTTTTAAAGCCACACATTTCGTGAATTATGAAAAACATGAGGGTAGCCTTTATGTCCATCAAATATTTCTGATATTGTGTTGACCCGCAACGGACGACCCGACGGCTTTTTATATCCGCGTCACCATGAGGTATCTCTGTGAAAACGGCCATTTATTTTTGAAGAGCCACTTCTCAACGCAAATGCTTGTATAAGTAGTTGCTATTTATTTATGGACTTCACAAATATTCTAGGTTTTACTGCCTTTTTATGTGTAACAGAGATAACTTTATAAAATGTGTACTTCACGTCACGAGAAGCTATAATTTTTGTAAACAAACATCTTTTACCAAGTAAATTTTTTTTACTGCGTGAACTTTTGATGACCTGACCATATTCAATCTAAGTAAAAATACAGAAGGGTTATATGAAAGTAATAACCTTTTAATTTTGTCTAATATTATTTGACAACTATCGTTTTTTCTTCGTGGCAAGGGGACGCGCTGATCTCAAGGAATGCAAAATTTCGGTTCGCTATTTTGAAATAAACGTCATTCGAGTTTTGAATACGCACAAATATGTTTCATTTCTTTATTAAAATCGCGGATTTTGTTGTTATTATTAATTTTGTTATTCTTTCGTTATCACTTTGTAACTGTTGTTAATTTTGTTGATTGTTGCTTAATTTTATCGTTTTTGTTATTTGTTATTGTGTATTTACGAATAATGGAATGGATGAATAATAATAACATCATTATTATTTCTATGTCTATTCGTATTTTTCTACGGATGCTTGCAGCAATCCCTTTACTAATAATTTATTAAATGTTTAAAAAAATACTTTTTTCCTTTGACCCAAATGTTGGCAACTTCTGAACGTTTGTTTACATAATTTATACCTTCTCGTGACAG
>DVZL01008147.1:0-10395 GCA_018236625.1 Lasaia peninsularis
AATAAAAACACCATTTTTGAAAAATAATATCTCACGGTGATCCGCTCCGTTCCGCGTTCCCACCAAAACTCTTTTTATTTGTTTAATTTTTTAATTTTATTTGACATTTTTTTATTTGTAAATTCGTCTGACACAATTTACATCAATTTTATATTATATACTGTAATATGATATTATTTTTATACAATATTTTTCAATATTGTATAAAAATAATTTTGATTTGATTTATTTGCTTGCATGTGTTTTAGCTCGTCTTCGATTTTTATCTAATTATTCAAAAAAAGGATCAAAGAAGTTATTCCACTTTAAAAGATCTATATAACTTACACAGGAAATTTTAAATTACTATTTAGAAGGATGAAACCATAATTATTTTTCGGTATAGAATACAAAACTAGGAGAAAAAATGTAGAGTTCTCCGCCTACACTTAAAGGAGATGGGCGTTAAGATAAATATTTAACGGATGTGAAAATTACAAGTGGAATGAGCGGGGTTCAACTTGGCCTGTGTACATAACAGTTGTACTCTAGAGACCTGTCAAAGACTGTCCTAATTCAAACAGGGTCTCAGTACAGCGTCGCTGGTTATCGGTATGGGGCGCGAGTGACAGAGATCTCTAACTTTTTGTAAGTATTATTTTTAAGCGCCGCAGTGGCTTAGTTGTACGCTCTTTGGACTAATTCATAATACAATAGCTTTTCATTGATATTATTATCAATAATCAACAAGCAGTAAAACTGCAAAAATTACTTTATTTTATTAATTGAAAGGTTTATAACTTTTTTATTGATATTTCATTAAAATTTCCATTTCATTAATATGTGACTTCAAAATCAAGTAGCAAATCTACGGAAAAGTTTAATTATGTATATTTTACTTAAAATTTGACACACAGGTCCCCAGATACCCGGGTACTTATTTTTATAAGTAACTATGTCTCCGCCCGCGGCTTCATTCGCGTGAATTATTTTAACAACTTTGATTACTTCTAAGAGCAGATTTTTTTCTGACTCATAATACTTATTGTGTAAAACATACCCTACATACGTAATGTATGGATATTTGTTACTCTTTCATGAAAAAACTACTGAACGGATTTGGATGAAACTTCACAGTAACTCAGCTTATACATGAAAATAATACTTACTACTTTTTAACCGTTTATTTTAAAAGGGGATATCTTTTAACGTTATAAGTTTTGTAAGTCGGAAAAATTTCTACCATTCTAAATTCACGTGGGCGAAGTCGCAGGCTGAAAGCTAGTATACAAATAAAATCAATATACACACAAACGAATTGCGAACCTCCTTATATTTGAAGTTGGTTAGATATATTAATATTACTCCTAGTTAGAGTGAGTTAATGAGGCAACTTTGAAAATATAATTTAGTGGTGCCTCTTGTTAAAAACCAGTCCCACTTGCTGCTGGCTACAACCACACTTAAAACAAACTCGTCGAGTTAAAAGTAGTAGGACTTTTTTATGAGATAAGACAGCGAACAAGGCAGTTGGCCTATTCTACAACGGACCCGGACCAACACGGCGAAAGAACTCTCTCACTCCCAGTGAAACTCCCATCAAAATCGGTACAACCGTTTCAGATAATACCGGATTATGTAACCGTATAATATTGTATACCGATTATTTTATTTGTTTGTATAGTTATATCACAAGGACGAGGTCTCGGGTTTGATTTCTGTGTCGGGAAATTTGTTCTATGAGTTTTGTATGTTATTTAAAAAACGTAACGTTGTCTTTGATTGGATTTGTGACCGATATGATGACGAACTTGCCACCTATCCCATACTCGGACCTAATATCGTTGGTTGATTTTGGTTACACAAGTATATACCTGTAACTACCCCTTCTTGGATATGGGCGTAATGATATTTTAGGGTTCCCTACACAAACAGTAAAAACGGAACTCTAATACTAAGATTCCGCTGTCCGTCCGTCCATCCATCCACACGCCCGTCCATCTATCTGTCGGTTTGTCTGATGGATGAACTGCGATATTTAGATGGGTTAAATGTTCACATCTGTTGCAGCTTCAACAACAAATTCTAATAACTAGAATAAAATTAATATTTCACTGACCTCCAATCCAATAAACGTGATTTTAACCGTTTTTATAGATAAAGACTCGAGGACGTTCTTTCATTTATTTATGATTATATTAATATTATAATAAATTATGGTCAAACAGTCCTCCAGTGTCCTCAGACAGTCGGACCAAACCCTGCTACAAACTCATTTCAGGGTTGGGAGAGCACCCGCGCGAGGCGACGCCCCCTAGCGGTTTGTCGATCAAACTTTTAACATTGAACTCCTGCGAGTTGTCATAGATCAATTGCGGTTATGATTATCATATTCGTACCACGCCTACCACATGCTTATACGCCATTACCGAAAACAAATGAGGTAGAGCGAAACTGTTGTAAGGGAAATGTTATTTGCATATATAAATATATTACGTACTTGCTACTCGTATCTTTTAAAAAAAAGTATCTTCACGCCTATTATTCTTGAAGCTAGGCAGAGGTGTGCTAGTATATCCACGACTTGTAAGTCCAGTAGATAGTATTCTTTTTCATATTATTTTTTCCACTAGTAACTTAAGTTTTAGGCCTGATGATGCAGTCGGCTGGTCGGCTGTTACAAATACATGTGTTTCATCACACACACATTTATAATATGAATATATGGAAGTTTCACCATTCACGATGAATAATTTACAATACTAGCATAGCCCACGATTTCGTCCGCCTTCTTAGAGCTCCGTACCCAAAGGGTAAAAAACGGAACCCTATTACTAAGACGATGACCATCTGTCTGTCTGTCATCAGGCTGTATCTCATGAACCGTGGTACGTAAACAGTTGAAATTTACACAGATGACGCATTTCTATTTCCGCTTTAACAATAAATACTAAAAACAGAATAAAATAAATATATAAAAGGTGCTCCCATTTTTTTTATAGGATAAGACAGCGAACAGGCACTGTGTTTCCTGATGGTAAGAGACACCCTCCGGATCGGAACACGACAATTTCATTATGGCGGCAGGAATAGGTAAGGCGGTGGATCCCTACCCGGGCGAGTTGCTACACAGGACTCTACCACCCATATAACAATCTTGATTTTTGTGCCGTTTTTTATTTATTTTATAGATTTCTAAAATAAAATATCTGAAACGGCGAGAACAATTTTGACGGAACTTTCACTGGCAGCCAGCTGACGTAATATGAAACAGCTTAGTTTACTTAGAATTTTGTTTTAGAAATGTATAAAATAAAATAATTAAATAAAACAGCGAACGAAGTCGCGGGCACAGCTAGTAGACAATATATTTTGTACGGAACCTTTCATGTCCGAGTCACACTTGGCTGGTTAAGAAGAATTAAAATTGTTAAAAATTCAAATTATGAACTTTTAATAGTAAAAAAGACTAATTAAATTTACACTTAAATCACTATCGGATTTTGACCCCTCTTTACATATCGCATATCTACACTTATAATTATTATTAAGTTGCAACATTACGTATGTAAATGTTCGTACTGTGTGGTAAGAAATTGTTTAGAATTAAAGTAGGTTTTATAACGATTTAGAACAATTAAATTGTTAAACAAACCGCACGAATAATTAAAACAATATATCTTATGTTAGACATATAAAAAAACACCTGTACTTTTCCACAATTTATCTGTATATATTTGAATAAAATAAATCACCACGATTATATTCCCGAAGGGGTAGAGGTTCCATTATGTGACAAGTGGCAATCTGTCGTCATATTGGGCAAATATTCAACCTCAGGAAACGCTGAGTTTAACAAAACTTCTAGAACAAGTTCCCTACCCGAAAATCAAACCAGGGCTCTCAGGCCTTATAGACGGACACCGACTACGCTTGACCACAGAGGAAATATATCAAATGTATATCTAGAATAGAATTCTACCAAGTGCCTACAGAAAGAACTATAAAAAATATAGTCTACGCTAAACAAGATGATGTACCAAGGAAAGATGGGAATATCATTTAAATTTGTTCAAGAAGAAGCTATGGCAATTGTATAAATTATACTTAGATGCTTAAGTTGTTAATCTTAACCCGTTATACGTAACGGTTTTACATATTAGATCCTTGCATAATATGAAAGTTTTGTACAAATAAAGAAAAAAACAAAAAAGAAATTAAAATATATTTAGATATATTTCAGCAAAATTCGTTTCCAAAATCAAATTCAAAACAAGAAAACACGAATATAAATTTAAATATTATGGAATTCCAAATCAAATTCATCAAAGTTGCCAGTTCATCAAAACACCAGTTTGAAAAAAGAGAACCAAATTTTATATTAAAGTAAAATACACAGAGGCAAGAAATAATACCTTTAAAAAGGCAACTATTGCCAATCCTCAAAATTGTCATAAAACAAAAAAAAAATGCGTCTCTTTTGTTTGGGATATTTATATGTTTTCAGACACCAATATTTTTAATTTAACTATTCTACACGTCAAGTATTGTTAAAAACCTACACCTTTCTGTAAAAAGTCTATTAAAAAAATTAATCGGTTCTAAAACCACAAGTAGGAGTAACATTGGGCAGTACGAAATAATGCTTTGTCCCCAACAAATGTTGCGGTGAATGCGGTTGGCTGGTTTGTTTTTATTTCACATCGGTTCTATTAGGTGTTGATGTGAATCATGTATTACAATACCCGAGGAAAAAACTATTCTAACCACAGACTCGTAATGTAGAGCTCAATTTGAATCCAAGTTAAATATACTCTGAAATTGTGTTGCAGTTCAAAATAAAATGGAAAGCTTTTCGGTTTTGACATTTTAACATGTGTTGCCATTTCTTAATTCATGATATATAAAATAAATTAAAATTAAAATTAATAAAGTAAGTAGCTATTAGATGTAATCAATAAAGTTTTTAGGTGGGATTAGTATTTTTATTTTAAAAGTGGAGGATGCTCCTTATTCGGCTGTATATTTTTTGGTTTTTTTTTTCAAGTTTTAGGCTAATCGTGGGTGCATACGTATCTCTGCCTATTCCTTTATGAATATAGGTGTGAGATATTTTAATTAAATAGGGAAATAGCACATAGGCTACTTCTTTGGAAGTCAGTATAAAAAACACACCTAAAACATAATCTACTAAAATAAAAAAATCCGTCTAGTGTGAGTTGGACTCATGCACGTAGTTCATCAAGTTTGTTGTACGGGAGCAACCTTTATATGAGTTATCTGTACTAATATTATAAATGCGAAAGTAACTCTGTCTGTCTATCTGTTACGCTTTCACGCTTAACCACTGAACTGATTTTGATGAAATTTTGTACAGAGATAGAGTAGACCTTGAGAAAGGACATAGGCTTTTTAACCAACTACATTAAAAAGAGGGTATGTTTTTCGCGATTGGTATTATAAGTCGGAAAAATGTCTGCCCTTTGAAGGTTGTCTGTATTATTAAAATACTTCACACGGGCGAAGCCGCGGGCGGACAGCTAGTATTTATATATTTATATATTTATTTTATTCTGTGTTTAGTACTTATTGTTATAGATGCAACATAAATACATCTTTTGTGAAAATTTCAACTATAGTTATCACGGTTCATAAGATACAGCCAGTGATGCAGATAGACAAACATACAGTGAAGTAGAGTTCTGCTTTTACCCTTTGGGTACGAAATCCTAAAACACGGCAACAATGAATTTAAAACCACTCCAAAACCTAACATATCGGAACACCAATTTCACTACAAATTTTGCAACTTTTAAAACCACGGGGTACAATTTTACTTGGGGCATACGGAGACAATAAATTTGCATTTCAAAATGAACCTTATTTTCATAAATTAAAGTTAATATTTGCTTAGGAATATTTTTAGACGCCCCCTTCATTTGTTCTAAGGGTATTCCAGAGTACGGACGCCCCGCAGTGGACCACTGACAAGCGCATATGGCAGGTCTACTTGTGTATGAAAACGAAATTTTAATCGCTTTACAAATATTGATAGATTTATAATAAATTCGCTAGGGTGATGGGTGGCTACTCAAGCCTGGATCAAACCTGAGACAAACGTAGTAAAACACATTGGAGAACAATTAAACATTGTTCTCCAATTTGGGTCGTTATTCGCCTGTGGTTCTCGTATCTCACCTGTAGAATGATTACAATAAAATAATATCAGATATAGATATCAATTTTGACAAACGCGCTAATTTTAAATCTAAAATAATAAAATGTGACGTACCTACCTATCTTTGACTTACAACAGCAATTATAGTATATTAAAAATGCTTAAATTTGTATTAGTTTAAAAAGTATAGGTCTTATATAATTAGATAATATTTACAATCTAATTTTTATCTTGTTTTGTTGTTTAAGTATTTTCACAATTTTGTAACACATAGCATGCATGAATGTGCAAGATCAGTTAAATAAGTTTCCCCCGTGTTGGTCCGGGTTCCGTTGTAGAATAGGCCAACTGCCTTCCACCCAGGTAGCTCGCAAGAGGTGAGCACAGGGTCTATTATCACCAACACCGTGACATTGACTAGGTGGCAGAGTCTTGCAACGGCTCGCCCGGATTGGTACCACCGCCTTACCTATTCCTGCCACAATAGCGTCAGTGCTCGCCATTATCGTGTTCTGGTTTGGAGGGTTATACAGTGTTACGGTCTTACTCAGGCAAGAGGCTTACTATCCCAGCCTCAGGTTGGCAACGCACCATTTCCACCTTAGGCATCCATAGGCGACGTGTATTTCTTACCATCAGGAAATTCGTCTGCTTGTTTGCCTTCCAATACCATAAAAAAGCTTACGTTAGTTAAAGTAGCTTTAGTTTACCGTTTCAATTTTTAAACTTCAATAGCAACGAGTATTATTGTTGAAACGATAAAAATAGCGAAAATGACGATATTAAATCGAGTGTTTTTACGCAATACTTTCAATAATAAAATAATTAAAAAAATATTTCTTTTAAGCACATTTCCCAAAAAAAAACACAGTATCTTTTATCTATGAGAATTAAAATTAGTTTATATTTGTGGCTCTAAATTACTTACATCGTTTCATACGTTGTTACACTTATAAAAACCGGCGAACTGCCCCGGCTCCACATGGGTGTTAATCCGTACATCCGTACTATAATATTATAAATGCTAAAATAACTCTGTAACGCTTTTATGCTTAAAGCACTGATCAGATTTTGATGAAATTAGGTACAAAGATAGAGTTGACCTTGAAGGACATATGCCGCTTTTTACTGCAAAAAACCCCTCCCGGGTTAGAGGAAGGCATGAATATTTGTATGGGAATGTTTTAATCACATATAACAGATTCGTTTTCATTTTAAAATTGCCTAGATTTGTTTGTATGATAGTCACACGTGGGTGAAGCCGCGGGAAACAGCTAGTTACATATAAATCTTCTTCTTGAATTATAATAGTTTTAAAGATCGAAGCATACATAGAGAGAGACAGCGCGAAGCAACTTTGTTGCTATGTAGTGATAACTCATATGATTATTACAAAACTAAAGACTCAATACATAGATAACGGGTTTTAATAAAATTTGAATATGTGTTGTACCTAATCAAGGAATTTGTCCAATACTTGTATCTAACCTCCAAACCAGAATGGCGACTTTATCTAGATCTATAATAATATCCTAGCTTAAATACATAGAAGTATTTTGGTATTGCCAACAAAAAAAGGACCTTGTGTTATAAAAACTTGATTGTTACATATTTGTTGCAATGAAATTCATTTGCATTATATTTTTCTTTACGGCATGTTTATTATCTGTGTACAGTCATTTAAATAATTTGACGTTAAGTCAGAAAATATTTTTATTCTATATACCGTCATACTATTATTCTTTTAGTCGATGTTTGTAGATATTGACTGGAATTTTGGCGGGATAGACAGAAATAAAAACTAGCCAAGTGCGAGTCACACTCGCGTAATAAGGGCTCCGTACCATGATCTATACAAATGACAAAAAAGGACAGTTGTTCTATGGGAACACTCTAGATATTCACGAGTATTCTTTATTACTCTAGCGGCTACAGAAATACATTATCTATGAATATTTCAACTTTCTAACTATCAAAGTTTATGAGATACAGCCTGGATAGGCAGACAAACAGACAGACGGACGGATGGATAACGGAGTCTTAGTAATAGGGTCCAGTTTTCACCCTTTGGGTACGGAATCCTAAACGGTTGCAGTATTTACACAATTATTGAATTTAGTGTATTTAGTTATTCAATAATAAACTAAGCTAAATTCGCTCACTCCAAGAGCTTAATTAAGAATTACCTAAATCCTTATTATTTTTATAATGACATTTTTAAGTTGATGTAAATTAAATAAATTTGATCAATGACGGCTGCTTACGTTCTTACTAAATATTGGAAATAAATAATCAACTGTAAAACTAGTACTTTCAAAATGTTACTTGAACTTAGGCTTATTGAGTTTTTACTATATACTCGTATATCACTTGACTTATGAAGCTATTAATGGGTAATGAAAAAAAACACACTATTCATTTAGATTCATATGTACAATCAATGGTTTTGATGTCAATGGTTTGAATGGTTTGAATTTTATTATAAAATGTCGGTGTAATTTAATACAATCATTAAAACTATCATTTTTTTTAATCTTTGAAAATTTTGCCAGTTTTTTTATTTAATATTTTTAGTGTAGTACTGGGCCTTTTGAGTAGACGAAAAATCAATGTAAAATTCAAATGAATTTTGCCCAAACTCTAATTTACGGTAAAAGTCAATTTATACAAGTCCGCAAACGGTCCAGTATAATTTTGCATACGGATTTAGATTAAATTCTCCGCCATTATTATTCAATTAGTCGTTCCTACGAACTGCGCTTGGAAACACCACTTCATGTAACCTTATTTAGTAATAAACCTATTTTTTATGTTTCACTCACCAGCTTTATTAATATCAATCAGCAGTTTTGCAGCCGTAACCTACAACATATAAACGTTTCCTGTGTAAAATATATCTATGATCATAATGACAAATCACTGATTAATTATTATTATAATAAACAGTACTGCATATGTTTTTGATTTTGTCTATCTATAATTTGTCCTCTTCATTTATCTTTTGCTGAACATTCGTTGAAATATGAGAAACAATAATAAGATATCAGAAGTCCTTCTATATATCTATCATTTATTCAGATTTGTTCACCCTTTTTGATGTGGAAATGGAATGTACATACAAACTCACAATAGAATAAAAAAAATGTAATCTGTATTATACTAATATTATACGCATTTTATAATATTAGTACAGATTAAAATTTTATTGAAATAACTTTTAGTTTTAATATCATACAAAATCAAACTAAATACCAAAGTCAGCTAAACCATTTATTTCTTTTAAATTTAAAATACTTACAATATTATCATCTTTAAATATTTAAATAAATCTTGGTGAACATAAAAGATTTTAGACGGAAATAATAATATTTGCGAGAAACTTCTCTTATCTCGGTTTAAAAGTTTTTGTATATTTTAATACAGGAATATTCTTTTGTAATACCTGTTGAATTCATAGAAAGTTCTTTCATTTGACAATCCAATCTTGGAGAAAGATTTTGATTTGTAACAAACTATCTAATATATCGACAAAGTTTTTGTAATGTGACTTTTTAAAAACCAATTTTTCAAAATTTTCGGACTTTGACAAATCAAAACATACAACAATCATAAAAATTGGTTGAGTCGATTTTAAGCAATAAATTATGTAACTAACGCGGCATATATAGTGGACCCCCGGTAATCCGAAAAACATTATGCAGGGCTATGTCGAACTATCGGGTTGGTCGGATTATAGAGTGTAGGTATACACCGCGGGTCCACTATACTGCTAGGAATTACTAGTTTAGAGAAACATAGCGCCATAGCGATTAGTTAATGTGGTAGACATAGTACGTGATAAAAAACCAGTATAATCAATTATATTGCCACATTGGACAAAACATCCGAGTACTCAGAAATATCATCGCGTCAACTGTTTAAAGGTATGTTTCAATATTTGGTGTTGCAAGTGTATATTAGCAGCGAATGAAAGTTTATTAGCAGAAAAAAAACTACTTTTCAGTTACTCGTTTTTCCTTAGTTTTTTACCACCTAACACTTGAAATTGTCACCTGTCACTGGTATATTAGTAATATCAGTATTATTATTATCCTACGATACTAGGTCCTATTGCAAGGTCGTCATCATATGGAAAACGTATGTTATTCCAGATAACATTATGTTTTTCCACTGAAAAAAATCCTAAAACCAATTTACCCGAACCCGACCCGCTTTTTGTAGAACCCGAGACTTCTCGC
>DVZL01008148.1:0-10394 GCA_018236625.1 Lasaia peninsularis
ATATCTACTGGACTTAGGAGTCGTGGATATACTGGCACACCTCTGCCTACCCCTTCGGGGATAATAGGCGTGAAGGTACTTTTTTTTTTTTTTAAATAAACTTACCCAATTCCCATGAATTTATGTTCCAGATGCGTTTCGGTTCACGGTGTGTCCGTAGGATGGCTGCTGCGACATTTCTTCTACGCCAGGTACTCAACTTGGCGGTGACGGTGTACACGCCTACCGTGGCTCTACACGCTGTACTTGGCTTGCCGCACTGGGCCTCTGCTGCTGCTCTCACAGGAGTGGCGATAGTGTTCAACTTACTGGGTGGTTTGGCTGCTGCAATCAGGTATTTGACTAAGCTTTAAGCTTATTATTTTTTTTAATGATTTCGGAAGGCAAACAAGCTGACAGATTTCCTATGGTAAGAGATACACCTCGCCTATAGACACCAAATGTGGAAATGGTGCATTGCCAACCTGAAGCTGGAATAATAAGCCTCTTGCGTGAGTAAGTTTACCGGCTACCCTACCCTCCAAACCAGAACACGACAATGGCGAACACTGTCGCTATTGCGGCCGGAATAAGTATGGCGGTGGTATTAATCCGGGTGAGTCGATGCAAGACTCTACCATCTAGTCTATCACGGTATTGGTGACAATAGATCCCGCCTCTTATGAGCTGCCTGGGTGGAAGGCAGTTGGCCTATTCTACAACGGAACCCGGACCAACACGGGGTATGCTGACAATTCACAGCAAATTGTAATTTGTTTTTCGAACTGGGATTCTGCTGCTGCTTTTATGGGAGTGGCTATTATATTCCATTTTATTCCATATTAGCCCGGGTCTCCTGGGCAGAATAAGCCCACTGCCTCCCTACCATGCAGCACATAAGAGATGAGCATAGGTTGATTAAGTCCCTTCCAACATGACCACTAGTGGCAAAGGTCTGGCTCGCCCGGATAGCGATCCAACGCCTTACTTATTCCTATCAATTGACATTTTTCTGGAGTGTAGGGTAGCTAGCAGTCTTGCATTTCAGGTCTAACAGTCTGACCACGAGATAGCGACACACCTACAATATCTATGGTGTCTTGTCTCTTACAATGAGAAGACCCGTGTGCCTGTTCGCTGTCTTATCCCATAAAAAAACTAGTATAACCTTACCGTCTCTCTGGACGCTATAGGTATAGGTAGCCGCACTGAACTTTTGCTGTTGCCAGAGTAACAGCAAAAGTTACTACTTTTAACTCTATCTATAGGAATGGTAAACCCAGTCCTTTTATAAATCTGTAAGACCAAAACTGTATTATTCATAAAACTCAAAATTGTTTTCAGAGCTGACGTGATCCAAACATTGACCATGATTATGATCAGTGCAGCGTTCATTATCCAGGCTACCGTCAAAGCTGGAGGGCCTCAGAAAGTTATACAAGACAATATAGAAGGGGGGAGATTGAACTTTTTTAAGTGAGTTTTAGATAAGATGCTTCTTTTTTATATGTTATAAGAATATATGAATTTTTACCTTATTTCGATGGTCACACATCACAAAATTATGCTGTTTAAAATTCCGATTCCTTCTAAAGATTTTTTCTTACTTAAGTAAATTTTTTGAGGGCTTTTACGATAGAGGAAAAATATGTGAGGAAACCCTGATTATGCATTCGAATTTGACATAATCTAAGTTTGGGCATCGTTTCCGTTCAAGATAGCTGTGTGTAAGAGATCCCCTCTGTCAAATGCCAAAGCCAGTCATGATATCTATTGATGTAGAAAGGGAATAAGGATAAAAGATAAAGTAGACCAAGTATTTCAGAGTCAAATATCAGGCATCTTAAATCTAAAAAAAAGCAAAGATTCTGAATTGAACAAAAATTTAAATGAGTAGCTCTCTGCTACAAGTGCAACTTTGTTACATGACATGACTGTAGAATAAGAAGCATATGAGCAAGTGATTCATTTGAAGATAATTTATCTCGGCCATCCACAGTATTGTCAATGTTTACCAGAGCCAATGTTTAAAAATTGAGAAAGCTCTTTTCATAAAATTCCCTGTATTATTTTGGCAAAACTGCAATCAGCAGCTGCTTTCATGACCACAAATAAATATGTAAAGAAACATTTGGAGATGATATTGGTGTAGTGAATGGTAAAAAATTGGTATTTTGTTAAGGGATTCGAAAGTGGAATTTAAGTTAATATAATAAGTATACGGGATTACCTTGAAGCCATTAAAGATGTAGTAGAAGACGCTAAGGCAATTAAAATCTCTACGCTACTCCAAGAACAATATTGGAACTAATAAACATATTTAAATTTCAGTTTCACGTGGGACCCGACAGTTCGAGTTGATACACTATCAGCTTTAATAGGCCAACTCTTTATGTCCATCTCCATCTATGGATGCCAACAGACCTTCGTTCAAAGATACTGCTCCATGTCCAGTGAACGCCAAGTTAAAAAAACCCTCATAGCCAATGTTCCTGCCGTCTCGGTCCTATTCAGTCTATCCTGGATAGTAGGGATGGCCCTATACTCAGTCTATAAGTACTGTGATCCGTTAATGTCTGGAAGTATCATTGCGTCAGATGAAGTACTGCCTTTTTATGTTCAAGACCAGTTCACCTTCTTGCCTGGAATGCTTGGATTGTTTTTGGGAAGTCTTTTTAATGGTGCTTTGAGGTGAGTTCGGGGATTTATGTTACTTTAACTTACAGCGCCATCTATTGTGTGATTTATTTGATATGATTTGGCTATAACAATTTTTAAGTATGGAAAAAAATCTGAAACTAGAATTTTTCCTAAAATCATTCTGCTCTCGTGCAATACCCAACTATGTACTTATAGCATGGGAGCTAGTAAAATCTTTACAATTTATATTTATAACAGTTTTTGTGCTATTATTATTACGTAGGTACTCAAAAAAAAAATAGTTTTACTTGCAAAGTTGTGACTTGCAGTAATAAACATAACGAACTATTGATATACACATGTAGAGTATCAATTCTTTTTTTTAAGACTCTTAGCTTAGTAACTTGCCTTATGGAAGGTGAAGAAGGGGTCGAAGGTGAAAGTACACTAGACCAAAAAATCTGAAAACACCTTCCCTGGCCGTTCGAATAATAAAAAAAACAAATCTTTTTATCCGTGTGAAAGAAGATCAATCAAATATGGGTGACACCCGGTTTTATTAAAATATTTTTTTTGACACTCTCGCTCCAGCTACTGATCATATTATGCGTCATACATAGTTGAAATCTATGATCCCTCTCCGTAAAATTATGGATTCTGAATTTAAACGATCGGAACCGTTTTCAGATTTATGGCGTCACTACTTTATTAACGTCAACTCATTTCAATTTCAGTTTTTTGGTTTCCAACGTGAATTCACTGTCTACGGTGGCTTACGAAGATTTTGTCTCCGCAGCGCCAGCGTTCAGGGATATCAGTGATAAACAACAGCTGACCATCATCAAAATATTAGGCGTCTTATTTGGTAAGTGCTCGCTAGTGGAAGATTCAAGCAGTATCGTTTTTAAGATTCTACATATACCCAAAAAATAAAAACCCTATCACTAAGACTCCACTGTCCGTCTGTCGTCTATCTGACTGTCCGTTTGTCAGTCTGTCTCTCTGTCACTAGACTGTATCTCATAAAACATGATAGGTATTGTGCGCGCTTGTCTGAAGTCTGCGGGCTACGCACGTGAGGTGGCTGACTCAAAACTGACGTCTGATTTTGTTCTAAATGTCTTTATTTTTTATAACTTAATTACAACTTGGTGGTCATCTGCTTGAATATTTCCTGTACAATTGGTATCTGACCTTTTCTGAAGTTCTGAACTTGGATGAAAGGATTGCCAGTGCCAGGTAAGCTACAAAATGCTGCCAGCGCGTCTTTGGGGTGACAAGCAATAAAAATAGATCTGAAGTACACTTTTGCGTGTACAGGTATAAAGTTGAAATTTTCACAGATGATGTATTTTTGTTGTCGCTATGATTTAAAATACTTGAAACAGATTAAAAATAAATGTATAAAGGGTGTTCTCATTCAATAAACCTATTTTTTTTGCTGTTTTTATTGATAATGGTACAGAACCTTTCACGCGTGACATTTTTTGCCCGCACATGAGATATAACCTGGTGACAGGCAGACAGACAGCGGAATTTGATTAAGACATAGCGTTTCGTTTTTATTGTATAGAACGGCAAAAGACAGACGAGAAAATGGTCACCCATCAATGCTAGTTTAGTAATGTGGCAAATACGTACTAATATTATAAATGCGAAAGTAACTCTGTCTGTCTGATATGCTTTCACGCCAAAACCACTGAACCGATTTTGGTGAAATTCAGTACAGAGATATAGTTGACTTTGAAAAAGAACATTGGCTTTTTTTTAACTGTAGTCATTTAAAAAAGGGTATGTTTTTACGCAATAAGTATTATAAGTCGGAAAAATGTCTGCCCTTTGAAAGTTGTCTGTGTTATTTAAATAATTCACGCGGGCGAAGATGCGGGCGGAATGCTAGTATATTATATATTATGAGTTTAAAATGTTTATACAAAAGTTTTTAATATTAATTGATTAATTTAAAAATCCCTAAATTAACATGCATTTTTAAAACATGGAAAATTAAAGATGTCATGTATTTTTAAATTATGTAGATTATCGTGTAAATTGTTGCGTTTCAAATGACAACTCTGTTGAAATCTACTGTCACAGGGATACTCGGATCATATGTCTGATTCCAATCACGCTTTTGTTCAAAAGTAGGAATTTTATATAATTTAGAATGGAAATCGGATTGGCGTCGGATGGGTTTCAAGAGTAGCCCTCCTGGAAAGGCTAATGTATAGTCCCATATTATATAAATCGCATCTGGTCAGTCACTAATAGGTGCAATAATGGTGAAGCACAATATAAGGCAACAATAGGAGAGGAGACGTGCAGCAGTCGATGTAGAATGCTAATATGATGATAATTTTAGAAACTATCATTATTACCTACTTTCATTGAATTAAATAATAATAAGTAATAAATGCAGACTCAGTTTTACTAATAGCCAGTAGACTTCTTTCAAATCACTCCTATAATTTTACCTCATTATGTTGTAATGGTCATAAAATAATACTCTGTGGGAGTTATGACTAACCTTGTATTCATTTTTAACTTGTTATGCATTAATATATTATGTGAATTCTTGTAATGTTAATGTAATATTATGTATTGTACACAAATCTGAAATGTATATAATAGAATATTATATTTTACAAAAAACAGTTCCCGGTTTTTACTATTTAACTAATGCAAAATAAATTAGATCTACCAACTCTCATTGTCAACCTATAAATAGAACCAAATCCCATGTAAGTACACTAAACTTAAATAAAGCCTTAAAATGACTGTGAAGAGAAAACTTTTTGTGAGAAGAGCAATTTTGAATTCATTTTGATTTTTATTTAAATATTATTATATCATATCTGTAGAGAAGAAGATGGATGGATGACATTAGAATTATTGCTGGACAGACACCAGACAGATGTCTGGTGTCTGTCTGGTCTGTCTGGTGTGGATTAATAAGAATAGCACAGGATAAAGCACAATGGAAAGCCGAGATCACTTTCACTTTGAATCAAACAAATAATATTTAATACACAGGTGTATACTGCATTGTCAGCTGGGAGTTTGAATAGTAGAAATTGTTCATTATTTTGACTTAAATATTTATTAAATATAGGCTAGAAATACACAAATAGTATAAAAATGCAGATATATAATAGGTAAAATATGGCAGAAAGACTCTCAAGTGGCGGCCATGTACTGGCAGGCGTTCAGTGGGACAGCCCCTACAAAATGGTCTGATGACATTGTGAAAGTAGGTAGGCCATTGATGAATGCAAGCAGCATCAGACTGACTATATTGGAAATTCATGGAAGAGGTTTATGTCCACTAGTGGATTTTTATAGGCAGAAGAAGTATTTATATACTTCAAAGGCCTGAACTTACTGATACATGTTCATGCAGGATTACAATTTTTAAATAAAAATATCACATATCCAAGTTGATTTTTAGGACACAAGGCTGCTTGATTTTAAATAAATATTACTGGACAAATTACACAAATTGATCTAGCCCCAAAGTAAGCAAATTATATGCTTGTGTTATGGGTGTTAGGCAACGATACTAATACATAGAAATACTTAAATATATACAAGAATAAATTTAATAAACTCTCGACCAGGAAATACAAACATCTATATTCATCACACAAATGTCTGTCCTCGTCGGGAATCGAACCCGAGCCTCGAGTCGATACGGTTAGGCGTGTACGTTAGCCACTCGGCCAACGAGGCGGTCAATAGTAGACATGTTTAGACATTAGACAGAACTAGCTGATCCGGCGAACTACAATTTTTAATCTTATTTTTTCGTACAAACCATCTAAAATGTAAGGTTTTATTTCTTTGGAAGTTATACGCGTATAAACATTTCGGGGATTCGTTTTTGGGTTCCGTATCTAAAGAGTAAAATCGTAACTCTATTACTAAGACTCTACTGTCCGTCTGTCCTCGTGTCACGAGGTCGTATCTCGTGAACCGCTATAGCTAGAAGTTGAAATTTTTACAGATACGAAAAAACAGAATAACATGATTACTAGAGAGGGATTTACAACGAACTGAGACATAATGGTACGGAACCCTTTCTACACGAAATCAACTTGCACTTGCTGGTTTTTATTATTTATTTTGATTAGTAATTAAAATATGTAACTATATATTAGGGTGGTAGAGTTTTTCGAAAACACACCTGGATTGTTAACATCACCTTACTTATTTCTGTCGTCATGTCAGTGCCCGTCATTATCAGTATAGGAAAGGCGGTAAATTTAAGGAAGAATTTGTGTATCAAAACTGTTAGAAACCTGGTGCTGTAAATTTCTATATATATATATGTCACAAAGTTTTATAATAACCGGTAATTTTGGTACAAATTATTACCGGTAATTAAAATTGGTACGAAACTCGCCTGGATGGCTAGTTGGCTATATTTTACACTTTCGTAAGCTCAATTCAATTATATGGAAAATATATTGACGTATGATTTACGTCACTCTGTCGCATCTTCTGATGAATATCAGTTTTGTTGTCAACTTCGTCCTCCGATCGGCTCCGCGGGGCAGCTAAGAAAAATAAGTTTTTTGTGGTATGTCTGGGAGTAAAAACCAATGCTGTCAATAAGTGCTGATGCCGAAGACCGGTCTCTTGGACTTTTTATCCCATGTTTGCATTTGTAATTCTAATTTCTTAATAACCGGCCGACCCGGTATACTACGTACAACAAAGACACCTAAATATTCCAGGACAAATTACACAAATTGATCAAACCCTAAAGCAAGCATTACATGTTTGTTTTATGGGTGTTAGTCAACGATACTAACACTCGTACATGGATATACTTAATAGATACCAGAATTAATTTAACAAATCTCAGACCCTTATAAAGTACCTTAACGCCTATTATCCCCGTAGTAGTAGGCAGGGATGTGTTAGTATATCCACGTCTCGTAAATCCAGTAGATATACTAGAACACCCACGATTAGCTAAGGTACTGAGCCCACGATGTGATAGGTGGCAAGCCTATCGCCACTTCGTGCACATTTCGATCCCGGGACCTTACGCGGTTAACAGTCTTAACAGGCCACAGTCGTACCGTTACACCACAGAGGCGATCATTCAGACCCATACAAACAAATACCACATCCGCAAAACCACAAATTCCAAATACGGACATCTGTGTTCACCACATCAAATGTCGGCCCCAGTCGGGAACTGAACGCGAGACTCGCGGTTGGTCATTGACTTAAGTTATTGGCTAAGGACCAATGAAGCGGTCAAATGTAAATGTTTTTCCAGTATTTTTTCATAAGATTTATCCATGACTCTTAATAGAAATACATAAATATAACACAATTCGGTCGAACCGTTCTCGAGTTATGGCGTGACCAAAGGAAATAGGGATTAATTTTGATATATACTCGTATAGATTTTTGATCGTCATATAAATACTGGTTGCTTATCAGAAAGATGGTATAGGGTGGTTTTTATGGTAGTTTATGGTAGACAAGGTTTAAATAATTCGAGTGTAAATTAATATTTATAGATAATATGATAATTATAATTTAATTAAAAAATAATAAGAATGAAAACTTTTGTAATAATTTTTAAAACACATATTCGGCAAATAAATTATTTTAATTTCATTTCATTACTCTCTATATTTAACATTTTTAGAGTTAATTGAATTATATTATTATTGATATTTTTTAATTATATCACCTACAATACTAATACAATACGTCCATAAGACGTAGACATTTTTTATTTCAACAAATTCTCACTTTCAGACTAAATATGTGTTATTTATTATTATATAAAAAATCAAGCTCATAAGAGTATGCAGTGTTCCTACGAATACGAATTGAATTCAGACCCTCCAGTAACCGTCTACAAAAATGGACGCGTATATCATTTATACCTAAACCAAACACAAACACTTCACAACATAGATATTCATTAATGTTGTACATTTAAAAGGAAAATATGTAAAAGGAGGGGAATCCATAAACCTTGTCACCTAATCCTCTAAGGACCGTAGTTTATTCAAGTGAGGGTTAGGGAGATGTGGAACAAGGACGGGGTCAACCGTCTTCCGGTCCGGGGCCGGTTTTAATTTCCCGGCGAGGCGGCTGTTAAGTTTAAACAGGAGATGAGTCGCACACGAACTAATATCATGCACGGCCCGGGCCGTCGCCATAGCGACGCACTCAAATGACGTGTGTGGCGGCCCTGGTGTGAGGCAGGGGTAATATGATTTGAGCCGCCCCGGGCGGGGAGACGCCCGTTTGTTTGCTCTCCGATGCAATCGCGATACCACCGCCCCCGCACACATCTCTCACCTTCTCAATAACCGCAATTCCTTGTTGCAAGCTGCAACTGAAATAGATACTCGACACCCACCTAGCCACAACTCGATTTGCATGTTACCTACGACACATGAGCCATTGTCTACCGCGATCACCTACAACGACGTGCTCTTTTACTGGTTTAAAATAAAATGTTATCGATTAATTGACCGCCGAGTGGCTAGCGTACACGCCTAACCGCATCGACTAACCGCGAGGCTCGCATTCGATTCCCGACGTGGATACACATTTGTGTGATGAACACAGATGTTTGTATTTCCGGGTCTGGGTGTTTATTAAATTCATTCTTGTATCTATTTAAGTATTTCTATGTATTAGTATCGTTGTCTAACACCCATAACACAAGCATTTAATTTGCTTACTTTGGGGTTAGGTCAATTTGTGTAATTTGTCCAGCAATATTTATTTATTTATCTATGTTTCAAGTTTTCGTCATCGAGACGTTTACCAATGGCCCGCCCGGCTTCGCTCGGGCCTATGTCATTCAGTGACAATTCCCTGCATATTAAATCTGTAATATCTTCGATTATATTCTATATCTATATTAAATGTACAATGCGTCTAAGATACTTAATTGTATAAGGATTAATGCTGTATTGCTTAAAAACGCTTCGGAATTAAGCCATTATTTCCAGTAATAAAGGATAAAAAGTGGTTATTGTGGGTTATTCTATACTTATGCCATTCGGACTTTTTTGTAGAACGTTTTAAGTTGTACAATACGGTAGTACATGCCCATAAAATATAAATGTAATATAAGCCCAAAAAAATGCGCTTATTTACGACATCAGATTAGAAATCTTAAAAATTATCAGTGTTTATCTACTATATTATGCATGTGTTATACATAAAAACCCTGCGCTTGAATCACTCTATCAAAAAAAACCGCGTCGAAATCCGTTACATAGTTTTAAATATTTACTCAATCATAGGGAACAGACAGACAGGAGAAAGCGTTTTATAACATGTAGTGATATTATTAAAATGCTATCCATTTTGTGTTATGTTTATAATGAGTTATTATTGTATGGAATTATTTACATTGACATTTCTGCTTTGAAAGTTATTTATTGACATATTGTAATTGACATTTATTATTTAATTTGACGTTTTCTGTTATTTTGTTTTACATTTTGTATTTATACAATGCTTAATTATTTCTAAATGTTAATGTTCAGAAAGAGATTGGTATTGGTCATTTTTCGGATAAAAATATTGACTATTGACTATTATCTATTATTATCTACTACTACTATTATCAAAAAAATTCCCTCCTCTCCTACGGAAACCCCTTAAGTAAACAAGATAAACAGTAAGTAGCCTTTGAAATGAAATGAATTAAAAATGATTTATTTGCCGAATATGTGTGTTTAAAAGTTGTTACAAAACAAAAGTTTTAATTATATCAACATATTCTA
>DVZL01008149.1:0-10394 GCA_018236625.1 Lasaia peninsularis
CTATTCGTTACAACCAAACAAACAAACAAACAAACAAACAAACAAACTTTTCCTCTTTATAATATTAGTATAGATAACTTATAAATGGCTATATTATAATTGGGTTAAAATTTTGTATGGCTGTTTAGATGGTTTTCTGTATTATTTAAGGTATGAATTGGACCCGGTAGGTGGCGCTGCTGTCAATTACGAATTAACCGTGCGAAGCCGGGCCAGGCAACTAGTAGAAGTGGCTACTCTTTTGGATATGGGCATGACGACATTTATTTATTTATCTTTGGCTGAACTAATGCCGAGTGATAAGACGTCGCCAAATACCCTCATTAAATGGAATTAAAATCGCTGTCACATAATAGACAAAGCATGAGTCTCAAATATTCAAACTACTAGTACTAGTCTAGTAGTACTAGTAGTTTGTTATGAGTTTCAATACACAGCCTTCGAGCTGATTAGTGTGATACTAGCTGTGCCCGCGACTTCATCCGCGTATTTTATTAAATTATTTTATTCTATACATTTCATAAATAAAATTCCAATAGCTGTCTGCTAGTGAAAGTCCAAGCGTTTCAGAGATTAGCGGATACAGACAGATAGACAAAAACTGTAAAGTACATTATTTTGATATGTACCATGTAAACATTCATACTTATATATACAATTAATAAAAAGCGGTTGTTTAATATTACACACAGATACATTAATTTTATTTATTTGTAAAGATAGATAAAATAAATATTATGTAAATTTGTTTGTCACTTATTTATTTCCCGCCTTTTTGTACTTGTCAGGGTTCCATTAAACTTTTTTTATTTGTATTTTTTCTTTATCCTAATTAGATATAATATATAATTAAGAACTTGGAAGTACATAAATTATAGTGCAGTATTTTTATCGACAGAGTACAATGTAGATGAACACTTTATACACCGAAGTACAAATGCATTGTCACGTAAAATCGATTCGGAAACCGATTTGCATCGCTTAAGTGATAACTCGCCCATCCCTAGTGCATAGAACTTATGTTTGTGTTGACACCGACGCAGACTCTAGGGAAGCGACATTCAAAATACGTTTTCATTTATTAAAAAACACCATTATCTAAACAAATAAATAGAATTGCACATTGGCAACGCACTACTACATTATTGGGTGTCTTAAGATAAAAGATTAATTATTATCAAGGGAAAAATTGTCTTTTCTTAATGTAATATTGAATTAATGTAGGCCAGGGATATCGAACTAGGATAAAGGAAAATACTAATAAAAAAGTTTAATGGAAACCCTGACAAGTCAAAGAGGCGGGAAATAAACAAGCGACTATACAAATAAATAAAAATGGAGTGTCTGTATGCATACATATACCAAAATAATGTTTTCTATAATTGTTGTCAGTTTCTTTCTACCCGCTTATCTCTGAAACGGCTGGACCAATTTTAACTGAACTGTCACTAGCAGACAGCTGATGTAAAAAGGAATAGTTTAAACTACTTTTATTTTACAATTTTATTTTAGAAATGTATAAAATAAAATAATTAAATAAAAATACCTGTAACTCCAAAGTAGTAGGCAGATGTATGTATTTATGCATCTACAATTAGCCGATGACATTAGGTGCCAGAATGTGTCAGGTGTCAAGACCGTCGAAATATCGGACAAAAATTCAATCTCAGGCAACGTTACGTTATTCAGATTAACTGAAAAAACTTATCGAACAAGTTATTCTACCTATTTACTATGAATTTTGCGATAGTCCGGCTGGATAGGTATGAGGTATACCTTATTTCTGCCGTCGGGGTAAAGAACCCACCCGACAAACTCATGTATCAGGCTTGCCGTTTTAGCTACACATTAAAAATGCACCGTTACCTTATTTGGTGTCTTCAGACGAAAGCTTCGTTTTTATCATGAGAAAAGCTGTACTTTATTTATGGAGATAAAATTTAATATATTTATTTATTTATTGGGAGCGTAAAAAACAATGTTAATATGACATAACATATATTATAACAGAAATACATGATCTTTGAAAATTGCAACTTTCTAAGTATCAAGGTTTATGAGTTAGACAGACATACGTACATACGGACAGCATAGTCTTTGTAATAGGGTTCCGTGTTTACTCTTTGATTTACTTAACGGAATTCTAAGAAAAATGAACGTCTATTTCTCCTAGTTAACACGTCTCGCTTAAAGTGATGGAACAATTTCGCTTATTTCCTTTGGTACGATAATTATTTTTATAAGGAGATTCTTATATAAAGGAAAACTGGGAAAATTTCAAGAAACATAAGAAAAAAAACACTTTTGTTTTTCTCATACAAACTGTTATTAACCATCTGCTAATAATCACTTAAATATTTTAAATAAAGCTATTTTATTTACACAATATGATTGTTATGAATTAAAAAATATATAACTAAAGACAGCAAACAAACACACGTCTCTCCTGATGGTAAGAGACAACCGTATTACAGCCGTGTTTACCGTTTTAGAAGCCCTGATGATACTGTAAGAACTTAAGAAAAGAAACCGGTTGGCCAAAGTGAAATTTAAAAAAATAAAAATAAATATTGTTGAATAGTACAAGTGTGGGTTTTAAAAGAAAAAGTGCATATAGAATGGATTTCCACCAAGTGCTGATGGTGGAATATATAAAATTTTAAGTATATCGATTTCCTACACTAAGGTGTTTAACCAATATTGACGGCATGAATAGGTACGGCGGCAGATTCTCTTTCCAATATGTTTCTGGACAGCGCTCATACATCAGTAGGTACTCTTATAGGTAATGATTCATTCAGCGACGAGCTGTGGTAGTCCTTTCACATATACAATCAGAAATATGCAACTTATTTAGTAAATGATTTAAACAGTTAATCTCGAAAGCAGTGCGACGTAAAATCGGTTCTCAATCCGATTTGCATTGCGTAAGTTGCCCATCTCTAGAGTATAACAAGGTTTGAAGTAAGAGTGACGCGGCGTTCAGTGGGCTGAAACGTCGATTCAAAATTTGCTCGTAAAAACAGCATACCCTATTTTTAAAGCAACAATTTGTTAAAATTAGACAGCAAGAAATTATACACAATGACTTTTCGCCAAGATGGTGTTTCCGCACTTCAAGTATATTCGACTGACCAGGCCGATGGTCTGTCGACTAGCTTGTGCGTGGCTACACTAGCTACGTGTATTTCTTAATATTAGAAAAAATATGCATAATTGCCAAATATCATATTTATGAATTACTAAACAATATTTTGCAAAGTCTTAACTCAAGTTGACAACTGTTAATATCGTCAAAAATATTAAAATTTACATGATTTGGATAAATATCCCCGAACTAATTACAAAAATGAGTCGTACCCCAATAACCTTAAATAAAATTGATTTTTAAATATCTCGCAATATCTACATAAAAACCCAAGATTTAAGTTTAAAATCACTTCTATGCAATCCTAATAAAAATAATGAATGTCACGTAAAATCGATTCGCAATTCGATTTACACCGCCCAAGTCGTACATCTCTAGAGCATAGTTAGGTTCGTAATGAGAGCGATGCAGCCTTCGGTGGGGTGAAATGCAAAATGTTACAATTGCATCCCCCCGTCAGAAAAACAGCTTACACTGGCAAAAATAATTAAGAGCATTAGTAGAGTCGGGGAGCGGAGTGTCGCGCAGTAAATACTCTGTTAAATACCCACCTACATTTATTGGAGCTGGGTCTAGGGATGCTAATAAAAATATCGATATTGTGGAAAATCATATTGTCTCTGACAGAATATATGGAGTTAAGCATAATGAAATGTCAACTTGATCAATCAAGGGTCAAGAAACTCACATACGAACTTACTTTGATCAAAGATCTACTTGCATGATTTGGAGCTGAAGATGAAAAAAACACGTGTTTAATACGGTGATGCCAGGCGAGTCGTTTTTAAACTGAACCATCTTCTCAAAGATTACTGTGTGAACCTTCGCTCGCCTTTTATGAGCTGTCTAGCGGGTAAGCAGTTAAACTATTATATTTACAAAACTCAAGCACCTTGTCTACCTGACTGACTGCACTCATGTTACACTACAGTGATGTAATGTCAGTGATATCTTTTCTTTTTAGTTAAAACAAATTTGTGGACGGCTCACTCACAGATAAAAATATGAATAGTGGATAGCGGTAGTGTCTGTGGTAGTGTGCCAGCAAAATAATAAATACTAAAATAAAAGTAAAAAAAATATTATAGTCACACTCATACCCCTGAAACCTTTGCATAGGCATATGTACCTTTGTCTACCCTGTAAAGGTATATATGCACCCACGATTAGCCGACTATAACTACAACTACTAAATGAAGTAATTGTATCGATATATCACACAAATGCCATCCCTAAATAGCACCACCGAAGGCCAGTGTAATAGCGGAAACAATTCCGCCTTTTAAAACAGTGTAGGGCGTTTTTGTTTACAAATTATTTTACGGCACTGAATAGAGGCCACGATTTAAAAGACTAATTTATGTTATGTTTACCGACCTTTATAATCGTCTGAAAGGTTTATAATTTATTAACGAATACAGCGATCAAAACTTTATTGTTTTACGATATTTATACCTGAAAAGGTATTCCAGTGGTTAATACATAAGACAGGAAATATTTAATAAACATGCTTTATATTTGAAAATTAATTACGGAACCCGAGAGTGCTATAATATATAATTTATATCGCATCTGTGGTCAAGCGTAGTCGATGTCTGACTTTGACGGGGACCCGGGTTCGATTCCCGGGTAGGACAACTTGTTCTACGATTTTTTCAGTTTGTATGAAATTGCATTTGTGTCACCTGACACATACCAGTTACATCAAGGAACCTATGATCGTCGGCTAACTGTGGGTGAATAAGTATGTACTTCTGGCTATTACTTGGGGGATATGAGCACGACAAATTCATTTATTTATTAAATTAAATTGAGGAACAAAACACGTACAGACACGCTCTTTTTTTAATAAAATACTTCTTTTTATGGGAGAAGACAGCGAACAAGCACACGGCTCTCCAGATGGGAAGAGACAAACGCGGCCTATAGACACCATAGATGTTCCAGGTGCGTAACTGTCTCACACGGTTCAATTTTTGTATCACTTCAAGTTTCACTTTAATACATGGCTTCGATACTAAAGATAAAAAGATTATCAGGTTTAAAATAAAAAAAATATAGTCATGGGATTTGGCAGAAATGTAACAAAAATGTACTTAATAAAATGTGTCGGGAAAAAGTACATACGTTATTAACTAGCATTGTTTGTATGAACCACATTCAGAAATCTGCCTAAATTATACTATAGTATACTGTTTGTTACAAGACTTACTTGACATCGAGTTTACTGGTGTTTATTTGTCACAGCAAAAAATTAATATCACTACATACAATAAAACAAAGTCGCTTTCTCTGTCCCTATGTAAAATAAAATGTTTAAAACTACTTTAAAACTGCGCAACGGATTTTGATGCGATTCTCTTTAATAGATAGAGTGATTCAATAGGAAAGTTGTTATGAATAGTATACCTACCCGTGCGAAGCCGGGGAGGGACGCTAGTTATTTATAATAAATTCAAGATCAGATTTAAGGACCGCTTTTATAATAAAATAAAGAAATATCGCCACGCCCATATACCCGAGAGGTAGGCAGAGGTACATACTTATGCACCCACGATTAGTCGTGGATGCATAAGTATGTACCTCTGCCTACTATCTGCCACGTCATATCAAGCCTGCCGCGCGACATGTCTAACGTTACGGGCAGCTCGTTGTGGGGGGCGTCGTATTTGGCTTCATGCTCTCAGTATCCTCTTATTCTTATTATAATTTGTATGAACAAAAAAATATCGTCGCGCCCATATCCCTGAAAGGGTAGGCAGAGAGAGGTACCTACATGTGTACCCACGGTTAGCTGACATAACGGGCACGAATCACAGCTTTCCTTACGATGTTTTCCTTCACCGTAAGAGTACTCAAAAAATGTACATCAGTTAGAAAAACTCATTGATACATGACGGGGTTCGAACCGGAACTACCGAAATGGAATTCGAAGCGTGTACTACTTGGCCAATAAAGTATGAATTAAATAAATATTCAAAGGCATTTTAAATAATCAATCAACCAAAGCTAACCCTACAACCAAGATCACGAACCTTTATCACTTAAGCATTATCTTAGAGAAATGTCACGTATAGACTTCGGTTTAAGTGCTTTTAGAAGTACAGAAACCGTAACCTCTTACTTCAAATGCATAATTTGTTCCCCGTCAATCTACAACTTGACGACGGTTTTTTTCTCTGGAAAAGTAATCCTCCAATTAAGCTGAAGCACTGTCCGTGAAATTGTTTACCATTTGAAATAAGATCTAACCCTCCGTTTGAATAGTCTTTGACTTCCCTTTTTGACTCACAGATAATATTTATAGGTTTATAAAGTCATTTCATAGATATTTTCCCAGTTATTGGTTTTTAGATTCTTTGAGGCTTCGTTTTCTCGATATTTGCTGCTAAAGTTGAATTTATTTTTTATAATATTGGAAGTCTGACTGTAAGATATATACCTACTGCCTAGATGTCACGTTGCGTTATCATACTTTTCCAATCTTAGATATTCGGCATTTAACGTGATAAACCCGATTGTTGAACTATTATAATTTGTATAAAATAAAAATATTTAAAAAACGTTACCGAATATTGCAATGAATGCTATTCGGATATTCAAATATACCTAGTCATAATGTTCGCTTCTCTTCTTCTCAAAAATGTAGTTATTATTTTATAAAATTCCCCAAAAAACCACAGTTGTGTTGTGCAACTCACAGCTTCATCTTCACGAAAACGAAAAAATGCTAGTAAATTGTGTGACTTGCTTGTTCTAGGCGTACCATATACCTATACACTACTTACTGTATTTTCGTGGCAGAATTCTGCAAAATAACAATTACATTTTTGGTTAAATATGCATTTTCACAAAGTAACACCTGATTCTATTAATTATCTTATATTAATAATTTATTTTATATACTTTTTACGCTAGTAATACCACAGTGTAACCGTTTGTTATCCTAAATAAAATAATGGTAAAAATCCCTGGACAGATTATACAAATTGATCTAACCTCAAAGTAAGCACAATACATGTTCATATCCCCAATTATAGCGTAGTTTTTAACAAATTTATGTGATATGTATTATTATCATTTTTTCTCATTTTTTAATATATTTTTAGTTAATGTGTTAATTAGCAGTGTTTTTTTTTACTTTCACTTTGTACACAGTCTACTTTTTTTCATTTTATTGATCAACGAGGCAATTGTTCTTCAAATAATTTTAATCAAAATGAAGATCACCTGACATCCATGTTTCTTAAAACGCATTATAGAATATTGCTAACTGATATCAAAATATAAAATACTCCACGTCATAGTATATTTTAAGCATCGAATAAAATTTAATCTAGTTTTCCAAACATCGATCAGATTTCAGTATCGGGGAAAATAGGAACACACTGATTCAACAATAGACCGCTTACAATGCTGACCCAATACTTTTTAAACGATCGTCCCGCGTCCGCCATTGTTTCCGGAAAAGGTAAAACCGATTTAAACGTTTTAGTTTTTTACCTTCCTCCAATTTATCAAGTTGTAACAGACGTGTGTCTCGAGTTATCCAGCCAGAGCTACACGACAATAGCGCGCGGGTACCATCTACCACCGTGTCAGCAATCGTACTTAAATACGGCTTTTCTAGTTAAGCACAATATGTTCAGTGCCTAAACTTTTACCCCACATAATAATAAAATTTTCAGAGCTGTACATGTAGAAACTATTTAAAATGATTTTATTAAAAGTCAAAGTCTAGGCACATATACTTTGTTTATTTATCTATTTCTGAATTTTTTTTGACCAAATCGTTCGAATATTGTTGTGCAGCAATATAAAAAAATAATTTAAGCTATCGGTTATATTTACTCAAACTCTGTCATTGAGTGTGAGATAGAATAGTACTTATAAATGAAAGGAAATGAAATGAAATGAAAATTATTCATTTGCCGAATATGTGTTTAAAAGTTGTTACAAAACAAAAGTTTTAATTATATCAACATGTTCTGCCACAATGTGGTGTGCAAATATTTTAACACTTCATTTATATTTGTTTTTTAATTATAAAACTATATATTATATACTAATACTAAATATCTTAATATTTATAAATATAAATTTTAATAACATTTAAATATATGTGTATGTGTGTGTGACTTAGTGATTTTCGTTTGATAAAGTTTGTTTTTCTATATTAACGTAATAAACGTAAAGGAAACCAAGTAGGTAAAAAGGAATCGTTACACTTGGCACTCCGCACTCTCTACTTACCTCGCAAAGTGCTTGGCGTAAACATATGTATGTGTGTAACATTTGTATATTATGATATTTAGGTCACAAGTAACAGGTAAGGTTAATTGAACATACAATTTGTTTGGATATGTGGGCAGACTGCAGCAGAGTAAGTTAAATTTATTGTTGTCTCTGCATTTCAAAGATATTCTGACGATAGTCTCTGATAACGATGAAATTGAAGTATCGAGTAAGTATGACGAAAAGGAAGAATTACCTGGATGCCTGTATAAATACATACATGCTAAGATATAGATGTATATTTATAAGCAATATATAATTTTTTTCTTCAAGACGTCAATGTATCGTAATAAAAGTCAAAACTTTAATGTTTAAGTTCACTGTACACATTTCAAACAGTGGAGTGCTTCGGAGTCCGTGACTTCCTAGAAGAACAAGGTTGGTTGTATGAATGAAGCTAACTAGGAGTCATTATCTATATCGCTAACATCAAGGTAAAGTCCATTCGTTTAGATACAGTCGCTACACACACCAAGAAACAACGCGCGTCATACGTCTTCCGAGATGTACGACGCGCGTATTTATCTACACGGTGGCATTTTTTGACAAGTGCGAGGCGACGCGCAAAATAGCGACTGTATCTAAGCGAATGAACTTTACTATCTTGTGTTTACACTTTTGACGAAGAACTGTCCTGAAAGATAGTATTTCTAATTCTCTTTACACTGGACCATCTCTCTGTTAGTTTTATGGAATTGACTAAGTCATAACAAATAAACCTTGTAAAAGTAAGATAGCCAGCCCAATGATAATAAGATAGAAGTTTAATATTGCGGAAAAGTCATTTTGTAAGTTTAGCTACATGTTTGTAATCAACTTTTGTCACTGTAACTCTGCTCCATAAGTAGGTATATTCATAAATAAAAACGAACAAAATGAATATAGCACCTTTTATTAAATTTGGACGATCTATTTGCACTTTTATTACATACCTAATTGCTATATTACATACCTACATACTTTAACGATGGTCTGTTGGTAAAAGTTTTTTTTTTACTTTTCAGGTGATAAGTAGCAAATTTCTAGCCACTTAAACTTTGTTTAAATTTTTCAATTCCGTCGAGCAAAATAATAGGGTACATTTTCCGGGTATTAAAATAAAAAAAGTCTCATTAGTACTTCCTGGATTCGACTACCTAAGCCAGGAAGATTAGGGAAACGAGAATAGATAGGTAAGTTCTAAAAAACTTTTGCGAGGCCCTTTCAGGCGCGAGGGCGCACGGATACACGCTAACTGAACTATGTCCACAGTCCACACTAAGATGACCTAAATGGAAAACGAATGAAAAAGAAACATTTTTAGAAAGAGATATGACAATGGCAGTGGCTTCACGCGACGGACGTTGCCGTTTTGAACTAATTTCACACACAACGGACTACGGAGTAGGTATCTACGGGCAACGAGGAGATAAACATGAATGAACCTTTGTACAGGTGCTTAAAATTTTGGGCTATTTATTTATTATTTAGATTGTTAGAATATTTTTATTTGTAGCTCTGAATAATAATGCAATTTTTTTATTACTAGTCACTAATTAAACGTGTGTGTTCAATAAAGTTCACCAACGAGGCTCTATGCTGTATAGGCTACCCGTTAACTAAATTTCGTCATAATCGGTTCAGTAGTTTCAACCACGGCCAGGATAGATAGTAAAAAAAAATCAAAAAAAATTTAAATTTGTTCTGTTGCCTGTTTTAAGTCGCTAGGCCTATTTTTTTAAATTTACAGAAGTCAGTCTTCTCCAATTTTATTCTATTGACATTGATAAAATACCGATCTTAACGAAGTTCGAATTAAGGTTTATTCGGGTACAAAACTCGCAAACATTAACTGAAATGCTCCGTCGAAGCGTCGCTAGCCGGTAGCCCCTTGGCGTTGACCCAAACCTTCAAGAAGAGTGACACACTGATCGCACGTTTACCGCCTTCATTTAACCTTTTGCGGAATAAT
>DVZL01008150.1:0-10393 GCA_018236625.1 Lasaia peninsularis
GGCTGTTATATAAAAAATAAATAAATAATTAAATAAGTGAAACAGTGCAAGTGTTTTTTTTTTTTTTAAATTAATCACATGTTCGACTAAAATCAAAAAACGGTACGATTATAGTAATTGTGTATTACGATATTGTTCCATGGACAATATTTGTATAATTGCTATTCGTAAAATGTTTTTATGTCGTTTAATTAATGTTGTTTATGTCGAATACAATAATTTAACAGGATTGTTGTGGTATTGATAATTAATTTTAACTAAATGTTGTCAATTTCTAATTAATTTAGTGAGTTTGATATTGAAAACTTTATAACCTATCGACATACCAAGACGTCTGGCATTAGATGATAAACTCGCAATTTTTTGCAATATATTATGGTATTAATTTAATTTAAGTATATTAGAATCTGACTTGTCAATACCATATAGTGATGCATTCAACTTTCTCAACGCTTTCATTTTCCTGTCAAACAAATCCAAACCTTAGCCACTGCATTTAAGATCAGCTTTCGTAAACCATTTCGAAAGTTACAGGAAAAACTAGCTGGATTAGGCCTCTAGATAACGGACAAGCAAATAGCTCTCTTGATGGTAAGAGACAACCTTCGCCTATATACACCGTAGATGCTACTGATGCGTCGCTACATTACGTCCGGGTCTTAGGCCATATACACTACTTAACCGGCTGGCCTAATCACCCGCACGAAACACGACAATAGCAATCGAATTAAAAGCTACTGATTACATCTCTCATCTCTATTTTATATTTGGCGCTTCTTTTAAAGTTTACCCTGATGCTAATGTGGAGCCATCCTTATTTGATGCATTTTTAACGAACACTTTTTCATAACACAGGTGCTGCTCCTTACCTATACCTTCCATACTAGATACGTAGGTAACTGTCAAATATGTTCTTTTTTTGTGACATTATTTTCAGTACCTAACTAATGTCAAATATTACCTTTGCTGTTTTGTCTAGATTGTTGAAGTTTACGTAGGGTCAGGTGGGGTACAGTGTTACAAAAAAAAAAATTACATGATAGTGACAAAAATATTGTTTTAAACAGTATTTTTTTGCATACAAATAAATTTGAATTAACCCTCTTTAATTAAAATAACTCAAACGGTAACATTATTTTAAACTACTTAATTAAATTTGCACTTGAAAAAAATCAGTCGATTGTAACACTCAGCCCCGTATTTGGGGTAGTCTGTTACGGGACTAGGGGCACAGTGTTACAACATAAAAATAACCGAAAAACTAACAAAAATAAAAAAAGTGTTATAACATAAAAAAATTGTTGAAAAATTAACAAACTTCTAAGAAATATTAAATTTCTTAACAATATTCTTTGGGAACGTATAGACATCTGTCTGACGTTTGGTCTTCCTTTCTGCAACGTTTACGAGAGGAAGCACAATTTTAATATCCTCTAAAGGTACCATTGCCATGTCAGGTTCAATAGGAAAATAGAAATTATTGTCAACTTTACCACTTTTACGTGAGTAGCTAACTTCATATTCATTAAAAAAACGTTAATCGGGTCTGTTACAGTGTCACACAGTGCCCCGTAAGACAGTACCCCGAAGGGACAGGAAAAATAAATAATTTGGATGAATATTTTAAGTTATGTTTACAACAAACTACTTGCTGGTAATTTATAGCTAAATATACATGAAATAAAGGGGGATTAGTACGACTTACCTAAATATAATACTTTCGGAAAGAAATGAAAAACAATGAAATGATTTTTTCGACGTTTAGTGACATAAAAATCTTTATTGTTTATATTCATAAAAAAGACGGTACAAACTGCGACGATGACATTCGTCTTACGATAACTCCTTATGAACTTGTCAGACGTGTGTACCATCATCATAAAAATAAAAGACAAGAACTGAGATATATGCATTGTAACACTGTGCCCCATGTAACACGGTACCCCCCTTGACCCTACTCCTATGAAGACATATTATGTGCCATTGTTCCGCATTTTAGCCCTAAAACAACGTGGGTTAAGCAATTTTCTAATAAAATAGAAGAGTTTCTGTAAAGTTCATTAGAAGTAATTTATTTCAATTGAAGGATTTTCAGCCCACATTTTCTTACTAATTCCCGACAAATCTACTCGTACATTTGTTTCGTATACAAATAAATAAAATTGGAGTATCTGTAATATTAAAATATGCTCGCCTCTGTGGTGTAACGGTACGGCTGTCGCCTGCTAAGACCGTTTGCCGTGTAGGATCCCGGCTTCAATTCCCAGGTCGGGCAAGTTTTCTTAAATGTTTTTCTGATTATTCTGAGTAAGCATTAAATTTTTCGGGATTGGAATGTGCCCGAAGTGCCGATAGGCTTGCCACCTATCACATCATGGGCTCTACCTAGTACCTTTGCTAATCGTGAGCTAGTATATCTATTGGACTTACAAGCACATCTCTGCAAACCCCTTCAGGGATAATAGGCGTGAAGATACTTAAAATATCTGCTTTTTACTTCACTACATATTATAAAATGAAGTTGCTTCCTCCTGTCTGTCTGTTCCTATGTTTGCTTAAATCTTTTAAACTACGTAACGGATTTCGATGTGGTATCTTTTAGTAGATAGAGTGATTCAAGAAGAAGGTTTTTATGTATATCATATTCATAATATACAGGAGAGAAACACTGATATTTTTTATGGTACACCTTAAAAAGGTCTAAAAAGAGTCTGTATTAACATACGTCTATCTTCTAAGGATAAACCACAATAACCATTTTTTATTCTTTACTTTTTAATGGAAATAATGGCTTATTTACTTATTTACGAAGCGATTTTAAGCAATACAGCATTAATTTTATACAATAAATATCGTAAACACATTGAACATTTAATATAGATCAATATTGCCCTTTACAACATGAGATTTGAATGAATATATTCGAAGATGTTACAGATTTAAAATGCAAGGAATTGTCACTGAATGATATAAGCTATATTTCCACCCAAATGAAGCCAGGGCGGGCCGCTAGCAATATGTATGTGTCTTTACACGTTTCATAACCAAAATAAACTGTTACGGCTAATCTCTGGATCGGCTAGACTGATTTTGACGGGGCTTTCATCCAAATTCAAATATTTTTATTCATTAAATGTGGTACAATCGGTGTTAAATACAAATGTCATTCCTCACATCTCGCCACCATTCTGGCGTATGAATATTAATAATTGGAACAGTGAAAATAAAATACATTAATTAATTTAAATATTAATATTAAAAATTGAGTTATTCAGTAGTTTTTAAATATAGGAATTTAAAAATAGTGAGGTACTACATTGTTAACATTAATTGTATTATTATTGGCAGATAGCTGATGCAATAAGGAGTAACTGAGGGTACTTTTAATGTGTATCTATGATAATTAAATTAAAACGAAGACGAAGTCGCAAGAACAGCTAGTATAATATAATTTAAGCCGAAATCCAATTCAACTCGACGACCATTACAAGGTTACCTACCCAAGTTGATTATCCTTTCGTCATCTAGTAATTGTCTATTTTAAACTATTGTCTGTGGTTTTGTTTGTGTTTCAGTTTTCCCGTAGCGTACAAATGTAATATTGCTTTTGTGGTTAAAGAAATATAAAACTAACACAGACAAGGACATTTTTTGAAGTCGTTTAAAATCACCAAAGAGAAAGGGTTCGGTCATGTGAAATAAATAATTTTTGACATAACAGCTGATATACGATGCGAATGTGTATAAGTAGTGGTAGGTACCCGGGGAGACTTAGGTTGATATTTCACAACCAAGTAGCTCGTGTATTATCCGAGGGTGGTGTCAAGAGTCTTCGAAACTGTTCGCTTGAAAAGAATAATGAATATGGAGGAAGATAGGCGAATACGTAGGAGTCGTGACCCAATACTCTCTGCCTATATCATAGGACACTTGGCTTGAAGATATGTTTATATATTCGACAGATGCATACATGTATGTTTGTGTGGGTTTTCCCGTAGCTTACAAACTAAATATCGACACGGATACAGAAGAGAACCCTGTATTTTAAAGCGAAAAACCCATACATCATATCACGAATACATCCAATCAAGTCGTACATACGCATATTTGTAGTTATTCCTCTGATCTCGGCGAGTCTAAAAATATCATATAAGTTTTTCATATACCCAAATCATTGGTCTATTCATAGTATTTCAGTCGATTGCGCTTTTTATTCCGAGCAGGAAAAGTTCTAAAATTAAAATTTGTATTTTTTTTTACAGATGAGTGCTGTGGTGACGGTGGAAGGTGGTCAAGGCCGGTCTGGCACCATGCTACGAGTGTTAGGAGCAGCTCAGAAAAGAGAAGTGAAAGCAACGCAGAACCTTGCCATCATAGTCTTCTTCTTTATCATTTGCTGGATCCCTCTTTACACCATAAATGCTATCAAAGCTTTCATGCCAAAGCTAGACATTCCAAACCCTTTGACGTACTTCTGTATAATCTTCTCTCATCTTAATTCTGCCATCAATCCTTTATTATACGCGTACCACTTGAAAGATTTCAGAGCAGCCCTTAAAGGTTTGATTTGTACTATACTTGGGAGAGGAGTTCCCTTACCAGCAGCTTATAGACCACCAGTTCCAGTGAGAAGACCTGCTTTAGAAAGATGTAATGCTTATAGAGAAAGACCCAGAGTTTACGTTGATTCCCCAATTTGGCTACGTCAGAAAGAGGCAGAGAAGGTTAAAACAGAAGAAAGAATAGTACCAGCGGTCACACCAGTTACGGAACATGAGCCGTTCTTGGATAAGACCCTTAAAGATAGCTCCAGTGGAAGATATACTCCTGAAGGTCAGGAAAATAGTAATGGTCCTTACCTTATTGAGGCGAATTTGGATTGCCAAAGCCCTTACAAGAAAGTAGAAGACTTTATACGAAGAGTACGCAGTGTCAGTGCTGAGCCAAGCTGACAGGAGTCCAGCCGAATACCGTCGGCTTATAGTGTTCCGTGAAAAAGCTTTAATTTATTTCTAGCAGATGTATCATAACCATGTTATAGATATTTTGAATTTTATAATATGACTATATTATCAGTTATATATTCTCAGTATCTTTGGAGACAAAAACTTGAGAAAAAAGAGAACTAGAACATAGAACTGGGTTAGACAGCTTGGAGAAAACGAACATAGGTTTAATGCGTCGTTAGTCATTACCAATTAGACTACTGGTGGAAGATTGTTGTGCAGCAACTAACCCGTATATGGATCTACCAACTTGCCTATTCCTGCTGCCATAATGACGTTGTCGTGTTTCAGTCAGACAGACCAAGCGTAACAGACAGACAGACCTACAGAGTTATTTTCGCATTTATATATAGTACGGGTTTTTTTAGCAACAATGGTTGAACTGATGAAGATTAGATTTTAGAGACTACTTACCGAATATCTCAACGAAATACAGATGGCGAGGTATTTTTAATACATCAGCGAATTGCGAATTTAGCTTCGATTGTTTAGTGGTGCTTCGGACTTCTATTTTGGTAGTTCAGTTCAAATCATCAAATGCTCGTACGGAAAATATCGTAGAGAATGCCGGATTTGTGTCGTCGACTTTAATAACGGGATGAGGAAAGGCTGAAGAAGAAGGTACTGGCAATATCTAGTTACTAGAATGTTCTCTAAAACAACCTTATCACTGAGAATACTTATCAGTAAATATTTTGAGATATGAAGTTTTTGAATGTTGATAGAATAATTTAAAAAATGTATTGTGATTTGTGAATCACCTCGATGTGCTTGGGAAATGTTGATTAAAATACTGAAGACTTAAAAAAAAAATTATATTAACTAAATATTTTGATAATATTTAAACGTCTACCTCATGCCGGGATTAAAATCAAGCAAAGAACTATGTTTGTCGTAAGGAAACTCCCATAAATACTCTTTTTGTGACAATTTAAACCGTCCAGATATGACGCTGGTGACAGACAGACGGGTCCACTTTATACTCTTTGATTATGGAACCCTTATATAAAGGATATGAATAAAACAAAAACATTTCTTATAATACATATAATTAATAAGATCTTGCTTTTAAATATAATCTATATGTAAAAACAGTTATCTCATAGAATCTCATATTTACATTTCATCGCAATACATGTACACAAGATAAAAAAAAAACAAAAAAGTCTCAGTCCAAAACCTTTTCATACATATTTTACATTGCATTTGATCATTATTTACAGAATATTTACATTATATACAATACATAACATCAATACTGCTGTCAAGGCTTATATAATCTTGGTCATGAAACTAAAGTACTAAAGACATATTCCCAATACACCTATCTCATTCTAATAGGGCCGGCGGCTCGACTTTGACAACTCGCAGAAAGAGAGGTTGCCCAGTGTAAAAGAGATAGAAATAGCACGTAGTTGAACAGGTCTTTGTTAGGAGTATATCTCCAGGTACCTTTAGCTTTTAATATATATTTCACAGCAATCTTAAAAAAATACTGTCGACATTCATAATTATTCCTATTAGTATAAATGCGAAGATAATATGTTTTCATTGCTGAACCGATTTTAATACTTTTTTTAATATATCAATAAGACCTTACAGAAAGATAAGGCCTGCTTTTTATACCGTTATAAAACCTATACAACGATACGAAGAGATATAAATAAAATAAAACTAGTCGAAAAATCATATTAATTCCGTTATGTTAATCTCAAAATGGCTGAATAATTTTTAAATTCTTAAATTCGCTTGCATTTGGAATAGCAAAACATTTTTAATAGAAACCAGCAAACTAACTGTCCCGACAAACTTTTCACTTTTCACACTTAGGGAAAAATTTAATACGGGAAAACAAATTACAGATCAATAATTATGAATGTGGACAGTAATCTATATCTATAAAACCTGAGAACGACCAATTTCATTCATATTTCAAAGTTTCTAATGCTCTGTTGAAAGTTCTTACGGAATTAAATAAGAAAATACGTTTGCCAGTTTAAGGCGAGCGAAGCCGCGGGCAATATGTTGTTTTTAATAAATAAATAAATTTATTTAAATTACTTTGATTTTGAAGACGAACAACTGTATCCAACGGTCACCTTTTTTTGATAGCCCCTTTCATGGAACTATATTAGCGTGTTTAAAAATAGCTAACAGATTCAATCAAATATTGAAAAGCAAAAGTTCAAATTGTGTAATAATTCACAATGTTATATAAAACCAAAGAAAAAACGTAGTGTTGTTATGCTATTACGTCATATCATCATGGCGGCGCGGCGGTAGACTAAAATATGACGTCATATAAACAAACCAAATAGCTCGCTTATAATCAAGGGAGGTGTCAAGAGTCTTCGAAACCGGCACACGTTTGTATCAAGAGAGTAGACACTTGGCTCTTGATACTCTCTCCTCACTCCGCAAGGAACACAGCGTGAAGATATGTTTAATCAATCACGTTGTACTAAAATTGTATTGCTACGTTAAATATTTATATGTAAAGTTGTTTTTTTAGAAACCTCTCATAACCTATATCACTGGATATAGGTTTATGTTAAAACGCTAACAACAAAAACTCGAAACTTTCATGCGCAATATAGTCTAAGTCAGTTTGAATCATTATTTTGATTCAATACTGATCTAGATTCTTATTACCACATTTTTACTAATTGTTTGTATTTTTTGTCCTGTGTGGTGTTTTTAAAGTCAATAAATATTTTCTTTCTTTCATCTCTATCTATCATATAGAAGAGAGAACTAAAGAAAAGAAAAAATAGATAAACGAATGTTAACTGTGCCGAAATCGTTTCTTTTTCGTCCTTAGTCAGTGAAGTGTCTCAAAATGAAACTTTAGCTCAAACATGTTAAATAAGTACTTCAACTGAATGTTATCATATTTTTAATCGTCAATTGAATCCAACCTGCGGTGTATTATTTATAATCACAATAACCACAAATGCGTGAAGGTGTAATGGATCTTACCTAAATCAAAGCACTTTACTAAAGGTTTAGGTTACATAAATAAATAAATTTCATTTTTTAAGTGTTGGCGTCTGTAAAAAATATTTTTTTATCTGTAATGTGCATAGTGTGGTTGCAAAATAAAATATTCTATAAAATTGCGTTTCACTGTTGTTATCATCTTTCAATAAATATAACAATGTATACTAGATAAACAAACCATACTACCCTTAATTTCATTAATTGACAAAGATAAGAAGTTTTTTAGCCAACCGTTGATTACAAAATAAGCCTAAAAGCTACAGAAGCCACACTTTCTTTTATTACACAAGGTTCACTTTTAACCAAAATTTATAGAAAAAACATACACATTGAATAATACACTATTTTTCCTCCTACCCCCTTTTACAGGAAAACAAATACAGATATTTTGCGTTAAAAATACAATACTTAATTACTACCCACTGGCTTATTAACCAATCAAATCACTCATAATTAAAAAGTCAAGTTCACAGTGATCATTTAAAGTAATTATTTGAATCGAAACAGTTGTGTAATAAACCAGTCTTACTAAGGGAGCGTTCAAGTATTACGTAATGCAATTTAGGGAGAAAGGGGGGTCTTGTAAAACGTTACAATGCGTTAAGAGGGCAGAGGGGGGGGGGGTTCAGGCAACATGTTACGTAACATAGTTTTTAGTAACTTCCCTTTACTTTGTGTAAGATCGCACTTAGCTTTTGGTAACCATTGTGCGTCTGCGACATGGATGTTTACTCCAGCCATCCCAGCTCCTTTCAGAAGGCCAGTAGTCCCTGCAAGTTACCTGTGGTTTCCCGCATAGTCACCGGCCTTCCGAGATGCTGAGCCCGTTGTCCTGCCACAGCTGTGCACTTCAAGAGTACATGATTTGGCGTTTCTTCTACCTCCATGCAACCTCTGCAAAGAGAACTGTCAGTGACACCAATCTTGTGAAGATGTATGTTCAGCAAGCAGTGTTAGGATACTTCACCATGCTCCTAAAGTCTTGCCTGTTTAGTTTTCATAGTTTTCTTGTGAGTTTTTTGACTATTTCTAGTATGATCTCCTTGGATTGTCTTAATCCTGGAGTATTGTGCCAAGTTTCCGAATGTTTTACCTGTGTGTTTTTCCTGATCCAGGACCGGAACTGATTAAAAGGTATAGGTATTATTGGTTCTGGTCCTATTATCTTTTTCGCGGATACCTTCCTGGCCAATTCATCAGCGGCGTCGTTACCTAATGATCCACTGTGGCCTTTAATCCATTGTAGTTCTAGGGTGTTTGTTTCTCCTACCCTTCTGAGTGACCTGTGGCACTTCAAAACCACAACGGGTGTGGTGAGTTCGATTATCAGGTTGGGTAACTTCTATTTTAGTTTTTTTATCAGAAGATCAACGTTGCCTAATCGTGGATAAATTAAATGTACCTTTAACCCAAAACGGAGGTAAATTTAATGTGACGATATTTATTTATTTTGTAAGGAATAGATTAGTGCAAGTTTAATAAATGAGTATAATTAAAAAGCGTGTTACATATAATGTGACCACATGACCCGCTTCGGACGGATTTGTCCTGCTTTCAGGCTTTCTGTCCTGATGTCAAAACAAAAATGTCGCGCTTTTACGAATATACTTTTAAACCTATTTAATTATTTACATTAAAATTTATTTATTTTTATTTTGTACTTAAATATTTCATTTGATCGATGTTCCCTACACATGTATTTATTTAATATATATTCTGTTCCGTAGGCGTCCCGCTGTGATCCGAAAACAAAATGGCGTCGTTAGTTATATACCACATTTTAAACACGGTACTCGTAATCAAGTAAGTATACTAAAAAGTCGATGACGCGTAAACGGAAAGTCACGCGTCAAGGGTTCCGTACCCACGTCCGTAATACGGCTGACCGTTTAGAGCTTTACACGAAGCTCGCAAAACAGCGACGTTTTATTAAACAAACACATATGTACACGTGGCGCACGAAAATAGCAGGCTGTAAACGAATTTCGCTGTTACTTTTGTTTGGATTTTCTTTTCAGCTTCATATGATCGCAATATAAATGTGGAAGTTTGGATAGTTTGGAGTTGGGGTGTGAATTTGTTCCTTGATATCGTCGTCATGGCGACAGACTTTGGTAATAGTTGGAGTGTAATTATGATATTTGGACTTCCATTTTAGTTGTACAGGTTCGATTATTTCCATAGTCGGCATTCGGTGAAACTCCATTCTATATACACTTTTTCTTTCAAAACACACACTTGTACTATTCGACAATATTTTTTATTTTACATTACACTTTAATCGACCGAGAGTATTAATGAAATTTATTTGTCTTTAGTTTTAAAAGCCTTGACGATGCTGTAGAAAGTGAAACCAGCTGGAATAGTACTAGTGTATGTTTTGAAGT
>DVZL01008151.1:0-10393 GCA_018236625.1 Lasaia peninsularis
GGAAAAACTTTTGACCTTTCAAAGTTATACTTTAGTAAAATAAATCACGCGGGCGAAGCCGCGGGCGGAAAGTTAGTATGAAATAATACCCTTTATATACAAGATAGAGACATATATTTAGTATTCCTATCTTGAACACTAATTTGATACCCATAATTATTGCAAGTCTTGCCAATCAGCTCTACTTTTTGGAGCTTATCAGTTTTTTTTAACAAGTTTAGTTTTAAATATTAAATAGCCTTATTAATATTTATCATTCACGATGCGCAAAATACTGGTTGTGTATACCCTTCTAGTAAGAAATACACATTGCCTATAGACTACCCCGTTACCAACCTGAGGCTGGGGTGGTAAGCCTCTTGCGAGAATAAGTTAACCGGCTACCCTTACCTCCAAATCAGAATACGACAATGGCGATGGCGATTTTTCCCGTGTTGGTCTGGGCTCCGTTGTAGAATAGGCCAATTGCCTTCCACCCAGGCAGCTCGTAAGCGGCGAGCACAGGCTCTAATGTCACCAACACCGTGACTTTGACTAGGTGGTAGAGTCTTGCAACGACTCGCCCGGATTGGTACCACCACCTTACCTATTCCTGCCACTATAGCGTCAATTTGTAATAATCGTAGCATTTGTAATTCACTTAAGTAACTAAGTTTTAGCCCTGATGATGCTGTAAAAAATGAAATCGGTCGGGCTATTTCACAAATAATTTTCAAATATAAAAAAACGTGTATTTTCATTTAAGATTTGTATTTCACATTTTTTCAAGGATGTATGAAACTTTTTATATTTATTTATTTATAAAGCAATTTTAGTTATTTAAGAAACTACTCTACAAGTTTCGTCGTCGAAATGTTCCCAAACTAATTTATCTCCCTTGATAAAATCGAATGTTTTAATTTTTTCATTAATTTCCTTTTTAGTTTCTGCATCTATATTTTTTGTCCGAGACGTAATCCATACGTAATCTGAAAATATAAAAAAAATACTTGTCATACTAGTTGTAAAAATATCAAAAAGGGTCAAATACTTTATTCTTCTAATATTAGAGGCAATTATGTTTCAAAAAGCAGACATTTTGTATAAATTAGTAGTTAGTTCTTTTTTTTTAGTGCAATAAGCTTTCGCCTAACTGAATAAAAATACTTGATACGAAACCGTAGTCGGTTATATTTTTTAACAAGTGCTGCCTACAGAGTTGTATAGTTCTAGTTTTTAAACTAACGCGTTCCATAACTAATATTTAAATTACAACGGGTCAAAACGCGAACATAACTTACTTGTTTTATTTATATATTTCGACGTTCTCTCGTGACCACGATCCTTGCAACAGGATCGAAACGTCGAAATATATAAATAAAATATATAAACGCGTCGAAATATATAAACGCTTTTTGACCCGTTGTAATTTAAATATGAGTTGTATAGTTGTCGTGATTTTCACAATTTCATATAACTTAGACTTATCTGATCAACTTTTTCCCCCCCATTACTTCTAGGTCCAAATTTCAGCGAAATCGTAAGAACCGTTTCCGAGATTGCCGATATTACTAAATAGATATACAAGAATTGCACGTTCAGAAGATTAGATTTTGTCATTAAGTCTTACAATCTGGATATGACACTCGTAACAATTACTTGTCACCTAATATTAAACATCTTACTTTTGTTATAGGGCCGACGATATCACTCCCATAAAGCCGGCTTGCTTTGAAATTGGCTACACTGGCTACACAATTGGCTGCCTAGTGAAGTACCTTCACGTCTATTATCCCCGAAGGGGTAGGCAGATATGTGCTAGTACATCTATGACTCGTAAGTCCAGTAGATAAACTAGAACGCACCAACGATTAGCTAAGGTACTAGGGCCCTGATGTGATAGGTGGCAAGCTTATCGCTACATCAGGCACATTCCAATCCCGGGAAATATAATGCTTACTCAGAAAATTCTGAAAAATACTTAAGAAAAGTTACCTGTCTAGTGTGTTAGCAATACTACGTATTTGGAACAGATGTGGTGTCAATTTTGGATAGTACCTTGTCAAATTCATAATTTGATAATCCAGTCAAATTACACAACATCATCTGAACGTAATAATGGCTTTCCAAAGTCATTCACACATCAATTAACCACTTTTTCTCGAAATGTGAAATATCGAATACGCATCAGAATATAATGTCTTTTAAGTCTTGAAATAAACATTTTTAACGATAATCTTTTGTTTTAAAATTTAATAGCATGAAATTAGTACCTTAATAATAATACGCATATCCTCAAAGGACCTTAAAGGCCACAATAAGCCAACGGTATAAGGTCCGATGATGTGAGCACAAAAATGCGCACATAGCCGATTGAAATTGAATGTTTATATGTGTAACTATTTGTTTTTCCTTCGTTATTTAGTCACGCTAAAACTCAAGAACGGCTGGACTAATTTGACCTATTCGAGGATGTCCAGGAGGCTTTAGAGGTGATAAAAATACCAACTTTATTTTCCCTGAGAAGCTACCTGTGTCAAACGTTTGATGGTCGTTACGTCGTTCAGAAATCAATTAAATTTAAAAGTCGTTCAAAACTCAAATATTTTAAAAGTAATTTTTTTTTCATAGTTTCATAAGACAATAATAAATAATAGTGTTCATAAGACAATATGGTACATTATTAATCTTTATAATGTCAACTAGAGGACCGGGCAGAGATTGTTTTTTCAGATAAAGTATTCATAGAGATAATTAATTAATCGGTTATCAAGCGGGATGAAAAATTATTAGATGATTATTAAAACATAGGGGTTAGTTGAAGAAGAGTGAAAATTTAGGGTAGCATAAATTATATTTGTATCTAATGATACGGAACCCCTCGAGCGCGAGACCAACTCGCACTTGGCCGGTTTTTTCTCTTGCTCAGCAAAAACTCTATGACAGTATTTATTTATTAAGCACCAATGATCAATATACACGTACCATGTCTAAGCTTTTTTGCCTCTTCATACACACAGTCGTAGCCAATATAATATTTATCGTACTTGATATGCAAAATATTAACAAGTACAATGTCTTCTCCTTCGGAACCTAAAATTATAAAAAAATCACAAAATATCTGAATTATATTGTAAACTAGCTGTGCCCGTGACTTCGTCCGTGTTTTTATTTAATTATTGTATACATTTCTAAAATAAAATTATAAAATAAATTAGCCTAAGTTATTCCTTATTACATCAGATATCTATCTGCCCGAGGGAGTCCCATCAAAATCGTTCCAGCTATTTAGCGGACACAAACAGAGAGACAGATAGACAAAAAGTAAACATTTTGGAATAAGTACCTTGTATGTAAACATACATATTATGCATATAGTAAAAAGCGTTTATTTTAATATCACATACAGACACTCCAATTTGATTTATTTTTATAGATTAAAATTTAGTACCAAATCTGAAAATACAAATGTGTTACAATTGACACGCCCTTAATAGTACATACCACGTGATTGCTCTCCTCCACCAGTCCTTCAATTTTATTTATATGTTTAGATTTTCGTTGTAATATATTATTATTTATTAGTATTACAAATACGTACCTTCAAAGACATTTGATTTAAAGACAAGAGTTCCAGGTTTGTTTTTATCGTCATAGTCAATATATCCTTTAAATTCATTTAATTTATGATTAACATCTACATTGGCTCCACTAAACCTGATGCCTAAGTTCTTAATGAATGCACCTTCAAATGATAATAATGTACAATCTCCTTGTTGCTCCCAATCGTTGGGATATCTTGCAATCTCATACCACGGACTTGCTACAAACTGAAAAAGTAGAAACATAATATATACTCGTATATCATGCCGACGATATTAGGTCCAATAATATAATAGGTAGCAAACCCGACGCCATTCGGGTATATCCGTTCCCAGCAACTAAAACTAATAAGTTTCTACGTAGGTGAAGTTAAAAAATTAAAAAAGTAACAAATATTAAAGCTATTTTAATAAAAGCAGACAATGTTAGACAGTAGTCAATTGTAAATGTATGGATAGCTCAACCCATCATTTCTTGATAAAAATCAATCTTCAACAAATCAGTTTTCTTAATACTCGAACTATTAATTTAACGATTGGCATAAATTGTTCTATGGTAATTTTAGGTCAGATGTTAGAATTAATTAATCATTTTATAAAAATACCTTCTTTCATTAAACGTTAAGACAAAAACTCATAAGTCATAACAGTTATATTACAGTATAGATTTTTGACGAAATTTTAATTGATATAACACATATTATTAACTCGAAGTTTCATGACATATAATTCATTAAATGAGGGTCAATCAAGTTAAGAATACATCACATAAGGTAAAGTGGGCACGGTTGTAATATTTTTTTAATCGCCTACAACGCAGTGGTTTAAGCCATAAGCGACCGTAGTACAATCAGTACAGTCGTTGAGATGAAAATGTAGTAATTTCTCTATAAATTAATATTAATATCAGATGCTCAGGTAAAATAAATTTGTAGGAAAACATCTTTTTCCTGAGTGTGTGCGATTGTTACAACAAAAGTCATAACATTAATTATTATAGGACGGTTGTAATAATAAAAAATACACAAAATCACACTGAAAATCATAGTAATTCATTAGGATTGTTAAAATTTAATACTATTGTTTCTTAGCTTTTAACTACGTCATTTTAATGAAAAATAGTTTAAATTTGCATTGACTGTTTAACTGTCTCAAGAAAAGTTTAAAATCAATGGTCCGGATTTAAACGCTAGACTTATAGTTGACCGGTAAAGCTAGACGCTTAGTAAATAATATATTAGTTGGTCTAGTGGTCCACACTTTGGACTTCCATTCCGATAATTTAAGATAGAACCTAGCTATATATCAATAAGTTTTTCTAATTTTATTTATGCATATTTTCTAACTGCAAATTGCGATGAAGGAAAATATCGTGATCAAACTCGGGTGTATAAGAATTCAACCTAAGATTGGATCTGTTTTCCCTTCTGGGTTGCAGCTCTGTGTGAAAAGTGGCACCCTTATCAAATCTTCAAGATTAGAGGATTAGAGTTGGCTATACCACGATATCAGCTGATATAGAAACAGGATAAGTCTAGATAACGGGATAAAAAAAGAGAGAGGGATAGAAAAATATTACTAAAGTCTTACTTACAGCTGTTATATTCAGATCATCTACAACTTTTAGTTTTGGACATGGAGGTTCAAAGAGTAATGCTGACAATACACTAGATATATCTAGTAAAACAAAATGTAACAAAAACAACATAGCGAACATAAGGAAGTAATCATTTACTCAACATTATTTATAGCAATTATACAACATTTATAAAACAAAAAACTGATAACCAATATAAGTATGAATATCGTTATCTTAGAATAAGAATACTTATTTAAATTCGTGACATAGTTGCAGGTTTCTGTTGCTCAACATATTTAAAAACTAAATTTTATAATACAAAGGGCGACAACTATATTAAGTGCAGAATGTATATATGTGATATAATTATTATTTTACAAGAATAAAGTATTTAACAAATAAATTGAAATTAAATATTAAAGTTGTATTATCTGTATATGTATATAAAAATATATGATTAAAATAAAGTTTTAGTTTACAATAACTATTTGCTCTTAACTCTTAGAAGCTACTTCTATACTAAAAAAATATTTCTTCTCAGTGGCTACGTTCCTAACAATGATATTGTTTGAGATAGATAATCACATACTTTCTGCCCCTGGCGGCATTGAATAAATGAATGAATGCCACTGTTTTCACAATATTGATGTGCCTCTATTAGCTGTCATTATGTCTCACTCATTTAGAGTGAAGTCTATAGTAGACTTTATTTGGTCAGTCCACGGCATGAGTGACACACTGCGTGACCTGTTATTGATGTCGAGACCTTATATTGCAAGCTAAGAATTAAAGTGACCAAATGCAAAAAATGCAATTTGTGATAAATGAGTGAATGATAAAGTTTTCAAAAATTATATTATTGAATACATCTTGATATATCTCTTTCGTGTTTCGCAAACGATTGGTTTTAACAAAATTTTGCGAATTAGCCTTTTGAGTACACAATTATAATGTAAGTTTATATTTCTAGTGCAATGCTTAAATTGAGTATTTAACAAATTTTGAATTGAGTCATTTTAATTCTAAGCGTGTGATATGAACTGATTTTATCAGCACATCTTCAATTATTATACCCGACGAAACCTTGTATGCAAGGTTGTACTAAGGTAGATAATAATATTTATTTAAATTATAATCTTCATCGGCTTTAAATATATGAAATTTAACACCCTCATTAATGATCATAATCAAAGTTCTTACCAACAAAAAACATACAAAAATGCGGAAGTTTCTTAATTTTACTAGCAAATCAAACACGATGCCTACTATCTTTGGAAACCCCATTAGAAATTAGTGCTTTTTAACAATGTTCTACCTCGTAAAGTTGTCTTAAAAATTTATGACAAATAAAATGAAATTGGGCAATAAATCTATTTTAATGGTCTAAGAAGAAACGACTCAATAGCGGCCAAACGAAGTCCGGGAATGTTGAGTATATGAGGGTTAAGTCTTATGGTTTAGTTTTGTAAGCATTACGACCAAGAAACTAGTTAAGTAGACTAATTTATAAAATTTATTTAATTATGTTTTGATGTATTTTGATTAACGGAATTGAAATGTGGCAACTCTAACACTCGCAGAGCTCTAACTGGTAATTAGTTTCCAAGATCACTGGTAGTTTTTTCATATTATAACCAACTTATAATTGTTTTTTTATTTATTTATTGAAAGATCAACAGCTATAACTAATAACATTACCATATAAGATAAACAACAAGCAACCAATTACAGATCTATACATATTGATACAAAATAAAAAATAAGATCAGAAACACCTAAAACAGACAACTTGCAATATTTCCTAATTTTTTTTAAATGATATAGCGACAGAAGTGGTCCTCTGTGTACTACGCTATCAAAGTATCAGTTTTCATCAGTGCCAGAAAAAAATATGTCACTCAGCAATCGCCTCACCTATTCAAAACCATTATAAAATAATTCCAAATTAACGCCAGATTTAATGAGATCGTTTGAGATGAGATGAGATGAAGAAATGAGAAATTTTCGCTCACACGCCATAAAAATGCATTTGATTTATCAACATTGGAAACTGACGGAAGATGCAATAATTCACTTTGGCGTAAGTTCCCAGTTGGGACCCTAAATGAGAGTCTACTTAACAGGTTTGGACAATCAGTGGTACCCGAAGCTATTTGAAATAGATACACAAGGTCGGCATCCTCACGTCTATTACTCAAGGGAAGCAGATGATGTATTCTACATAAATCAAAGTATTTGTCAGAACTATAACGTTCTTTTAAACGGTGACATATAAAGCGGATGAATTGCTCGTTCTTGCTGATTTGTTGCGTTTAAATGATTTAAAAGTTAGAACGGTAAGTTTGTTATTTTGAATATATCAGAAACAGACTGACAGATAAACCGGCAGACAGACAGGTGGGACAGGAGGACTTTGTTTTATAATATTTAGTGATAAATAATACTAAGATAGTCATGCTTCTTTGTTAAAGTCAGAAAAATATTATTCTGTGCATATAAAAACAAGATAATTGTTATATTTTACATAAAATTAAATTTAGAATTATTGCTTGTGTTATTTGTTAAATCCAATTCAACCTCAACATCTAGTAATTATATTCAGTACTGAGAAATATATACCGAGAAATATGCTATGTTTACTTATTATTATGGAATCGGAACCAAAAAAGAGAGTACTATATATCAGTACTATATTAAGCTCCTAATATATATCAGTCCTGATGGGCTTACAAATTTAAATGCTACAATTTTAAGAATAAATAAATAACATCTCCAAAGATATTGACAGAAGTACCTACAAACGTATACACCCACTATTAGCCGACAATATAAGGTCCCGTGACGTATCAGGTGACGTGTTTTTCAGATGAAGCGATAGGACGATTGATGGCCTCTCTGGTCGGGAGTAGTCCAACTTTGACACATAAAGTCCCGAGTTTGATCCCCCAGTAGGACACAACATCAGGGCCTTAGTACCTTGGCTAATCGTGGGTGGTCTAGTATATCTACTGGACTGACAAGTCGTGTATATACTATCACACCTCTGCCTCCCTCTTCGGGGATAATAGGTCTAACAACCCGACCACAGGACAGCGACGCACCTATCTTTAACCGAGGCTTACGCCTGGGTTGTCTGTTAGCATCAGGAGACCCGTATGCTTGTTCGCTGTGTTATCTTATAAAAAAACCGTCGATAGAAGAGAAACAAGTCATTGTTATATTATTACATGCACGGAGGGCATGCTAATAATAAGTAGCATATTTTTTAGTTTACTGATAAACCAACCAAAAGTTGTCAGATACCCAAACTACTGGGAAAAGAAGGGAGAGTGCTCAAAGTTCTCTTTTAAGAAAGATAGCAAAGGAATTGAGTTTATCATTACAAATGATTTAAAAGAATAATATAATCGTTCCTCGGCCACATTTTTTTGAGTGGACCAAAAATAAAACAAAGTTTCATTAAAAAATAATACAAAATTAATCCATTAATTAATTTTTATTTTATTCATTAACCAATGGTGTTGTAAAATAACAATGTTTTATGTAAAAAAGAACATTAATTTTTTATAAGTCAATTACAAACATACTCAAATTTATTCAACGATTTTGCATATTTCATTTGTGAAATGGTCCCAAATAAGTTTCTTTTCGTCGATGATTTTGGATGACTTGAGATAAGTTTTAACTATATTCTTCGTTTCTTCATCTAAATCCTTAGTACGAGATGCAATCCATACATATTCTGAAATAAAAACATTATTTCATTACTTTCCTCAGGCAGCGTGATTATTGGCTGCCTAATCCGTGCCGGTGCATGTCTCCTGTGTAGAATAGACCATCTACTAACCCAGCAGGTAGCTCGCAGGAGACGAGTTATAGGTTATAAGGGTCACTTCCAACATGACCACCAATGGTACAGTACTGTGCAGTGACTAGGCGAGAAGAGATTCACCGCCTTACCTATTCTACCGCCATAATCACATTGTCGTGTTCCGGTCCGAAGGTTAGTGTAGCCGGGAGACTTGCACATACCGTCTAATAGCAAGAGTTGACTATAGACTTGTACAGACAGTGACGCACCTATAACATCTATGATATCTATAGGCCACGGTAATCTCATCAGGAGATCCGTGTGCTTGTTCGCTGTCTTATTCCATTCAAAAAAATGTCCAACAGAGAAAAGACAATGATCAGCATTGACGCCATAGCGGCAGGAATATACAAGGCCTCACCAATTAAGGCAAGCTTCATAGTATATCGTCATCCTAGCGTCAGTCCCGGTTGCTCTTCACTCCCAAGCTAAGGAACCTACGGTTCGCTTTCCTGCTTTTCCTTGTTCCCTTCGCAGGGTCTAACGCATCTCTAGTAGTGAGTCGATTGGTAAACATAGTATGTATTACTGACTAACTGTGCCCGCGACTTGGGCCGCGTTTATTATTTAATTATTTTATTTTATGTATTTCAAAAATAAAAGTAAGCTTAGCCGTCCCGTATTAATTTGCTGTCTGCCAGTGAAAGTCCCGTCAAAATCCGTCCAGTCGTTCCAGAGATTAGCGGGTACAAACAGACAGACAGAGAAAAATTTAAAAAAATGTTGTTTTGGTATATGTACCTTATAAATATACATGTGCATTTAGTGAAAGGCTACACTAAAATTTTATTCATTTGTATAGTTAAACTAATACAGCATAGCAACTAATAGAAATAACTAATAACATATGACACATTTTTTAAAAAATACATTGGTATTTTTGGGTATGCTATCTTTATGCAATGAAATAAAAAACAAAAGAGATAGAACATTTTAGTCATGACAAATCTATTTTTGTCTATCAACTTTTAACTAAGAAGTAGATTCTTGCAACGACTCGCCCGGATTGGTACCACCGCCTTCTATTCTTATATGTTTTGACTTCCAATATCATAAAAAGATATCAAGTACAATAACTTGTACGGATCTTAGTCGAGATATTTCAAGGTATAGACTAAACGTGTGTAGAAATATCGAATACACAGAATGGATATGACTAAAAGTCTTTTTGTCTCTTTCTTTTACTTGTATTGAAAGAAGATAGATGACTTAAAATAAGTTTACTTAGTGGCAGCAGAATTGCCAGTCTTTAAAAAAAATATTTTTTTATGGACTGGCAATTCTGCTAATATTTAAATTAAACGGGTCAAAACGCGTATATAACTTACTTGTTTTATATATCTCGACGTTTCGATCCTGTTG
>DVZL01008152.1:0-10393 GCA_018236625.1 Lasaia peninsularis
CTAATACATAGAAATACTTAAATAGATACAAGAATAAATTTAATAAACACCCAGACCCGGAAATACAAACATCTATATTCATCACGCAAATATCTGTTCCCGTCGAAAATTGAACTCGAGCCTCGCGGTTAGTCGATGAGGTTAGGCATATAGGGATCAGTAGAGTAGGCTCTGACCACTTGACAGCGTCAGACCTGGGACATCTATGGTGTGTATAGTCGACTGTTTTCTCTTACCATCAGGTGAGCTGTGTGGAACGAATGAATGAGTGAATTCTTTGAAAAAAAAACTTAATGTAGGAATATAAATACAATACCTAGAATTATTATTACTCAATTACAAGGTAAAAATATTAATTGGCACACAAAGGCGGTCTTTTTGCCAATTAGTAAATTATTAGGTATCTGCTTGACATTTTCGAAATACTTTCAGTATGAGACTAAATATGAAAGGTCAAATATCCAATCAATATTTTACTAAAACAAATTAATTAAAGCCTCGGTAGCCTATTGGTACGTGCTTCGGACTTACATTTAGGTAGTCCAGGTTCGAACGACGACTTGCCCCTTTCATATCATGGGAGCTAAATTTGTCATCTAATCGTGTTGCATAAGTACGTATCTCTACTTAGGGATTACTCATTAGTTTTGTTGTAAGTAAGTAAGTAGCCTAGTCTATTCCTTATCATATCAGCTGTCTGCCAATGAAAGTTTTGTCAAAATCGGTCCTGCCGTTTCAGAGTTAAGCGAGTACAAACAGACAGACAGACAGACAGACAGACCAACAGATAGACAGACAGACAGACAACAATTCTAAAAAATGATGTTTTGGTATAATATACGAGTATGTCCCTTGTAAATAGACATATACATTTAGTAAAAAGCGGTTATTTTAATATTACATAGGTACAGACATTCCAATTTTATTTATTTTTAAAGACCACACGGAGAGCTTTGATGTCTGTCTGTCCGTCTATTTATCTGTTTGTCTGTTTGTACCCGCTAATCTCTGCAACGACTAAACCGATTTTAATGGGAATTTCCCTGGCAGACTACTGATATAATAAGGAATAGCTTAAGCTACTTTTATTTTAGAAATGTATAAAATAAAATAATAAAACAAAAACGCAGACACATTTTTTTGCTTTAATTTAATATCTTATGGACAAAACGCAACTATTTTCCAAGTCACTCGCGTGACTACGCACTTAGCATACTGGGCTCCCCTGCTATAGTATTATGTAAATGACGTGTTGTAAGTGTGTCGCAGCCAATTAGTGAAATAAGTTTTAGTGTCAATACTCAGAAGTGATCTGATTACATATTTTCTAATGTAGATTAGCACACACTTTGAATAAAACGACATTTAAGAAACCAAACATGTCTATTGTACATATTATTGCCATATAACAGTGTGAACCTTTCTGGCAGACAAAAGCCACAAAGTGGCAAATTATTAAAAGGCTTTGAAATATAATTTTTTTTACGATTTTCCAATTTTGACGATAATTTTATAACTATCGGCTATTAATTTTATTTTACACCTGTATTCATTATAACTTAATATTACTAACCATTATACAAAATTATGGTTATACAAACTGTACCCAAATTGATATAATGATTTTTTTTATCTTTTTGGTTTTATTTTTTTTTTCTGGGTCTATTCTGTCCTATTGGGGTTCTATTTTTATTCCAATAAATTGATACAGGGGACACTAATTATTAAAAAAAATTAAATCCCAAAGTCTCAGGATATGGAAGCTATTCACTTCTAAAGTTTTTAATGGAGAATTACTGCTACTTTTTATTATTTAAATTTGTGATTTTATTATATTGTGATTATAGTAACAATATTTGTATATAAATGTATATGTAATTATATGTGTAAGGTTTTATACTTAATGTCATATATCTAATGTCTTGACGTCGGCTCTAAATTTTGAGATGAAAATTACGTGCTATGGTTTTATGAATCGAAAAATCGATTATATATTATATATCGATAAGTTGTAGGCATAAATTAGTAATCATTAAATTTTAAATGTCTTCATTTTCCATAGTCACAGTTAAGTCAAGACCTTGCCCTTAACAGAAAATATTTAGAAGCCAATAACTCTGATATCCTGTAAGATTGGGTTTTGATTTTTGGACTAAGTATTCCTCAGAACTTATTAAGGAACTAGCACAATAACTGAGTCCCAATATGCATAAATAAGTCCAAAAAAAATTATTATGGAAATAGGTTCATTTTGAAGTAACTACTTTTATACATTTGATCTTTTTTTTATTCTTTCGTAATAATATAATACATTTAATACGTTATTTATTAACTAAAAAAAATAGTGAAGAAAACAAATCTCGGTTTTTTTATGTGAGTTTTCTGTTATTTTTGGAAACCATAGAAAAATTTTTAAAATATTTTTATTTCGATATCTATACAAAATTGACACACGGGAGTGATACTCTTGGTTTCAGAATGATTTATTCTGTCGAAAGAGCTAACAAACTGGCGATGTCCGTTTTTTAGTCGAAAAACACACTGTGCAGCGGAGTTATAGTAAGTAGCCCTTTTTATCCTTTGCATTTTCTTCTGTGTCTTAGGGCCTCTTTCACAAAGTCTGAGTAAAGTATCAGTTAACTACTCATTGATTAGTACTACTGGACAGATAAAACTATCAAGTAAATTAGTTCCATTTTACGTTACTCGGACTTCGTGAAATTGCTTTCTGCATTTACTCATGAGTTTAAGTACTGAGCGATTAGCTTACATATAACTTTACTCAGACATGGTGAAAGAGGCCCTTAGTCTCAGGTGCAGTATACCGAACTTTGCAGTCTTTCTAACCAGATTACGTAAGTGGAGAGTACATATATTAAAATGCAGTGTATTTTTTCAGTTTACTAGATAACCTAAAACTGTATCTTCTATGTAATAAGAAGCATCAAAGACAGCTCTGTCTGGCATTTTTCGTTCAAACATCTCATCTAATGTCTGTGACAATAAAACAAAATATGTGATAGGAAACATTTACTTAAATCGGCATAAAGATACAAAATTATAAAAGCATATCAAACTATCAAGAATAATGCCGTATTATAATTTAAAAAAGTACTCTTAACTTAAATACTAAAAAGATATATTTGTAATCATTCCACTTTTTGAAGGAACAAAAATTTACCTAAATTGCACATAAATTACTTAAAAAGGATAGTTTACTATGAGATATTATTATCACTTTTAATGCTAAATAATAAGTACATAATATTATTAGAGCATAAATATTTCTAAGGAATGTCTCCCAATTCATCAAATTTAAAGTTGTAATTTTGTTTATTTGTTATGGCACACCAAATATCTCACATAACATAAAGTAACATATATTTAACATAATGTTTCTCCAAGTTTTTATAACACAATTTGTGTAAAAATAACAGTTTCAGAACTAAATATATTATACGCGTGGAAATGACAACTAGCCGATATTTGTCCGATAGCATTATAATATAATCTGAACATTTAGATCGGCTCATTCTAAGTTCAAATAGTAATTATTTAGAACGCAACAGTACATATTACATAAAGAATATAACACAAAGTACAGTAATAAGATTGGAATATAAAATTCAAACAACTATGGCAATACTGCAACTCTAATACATTGTATCTACGCCAATTGTATGTACTACTTGGATATTACACTCCAAACATTGACCTATTCACTATATATATAACTCTTTCTAAAGACACCAACTTCTATTTGTGACTGTGGAGTTGACGTAAGTTTTTAGAAACCAGCCTTGAGAGAATGAAAAACTAGGTGAGAATCAGATAGATGTTTAGTATTGGGGACAGATCTTTGGTAGGATTATAATGTGATGTCTTGTCTTTAGCTTCATGATCCCACAAAAATTGACATATAGTGTGACCATGGTTAAAAATGGTAATTGTAGCAATGTGCTGCAGATTTATGTAAATTTTAGAGGTCTAATTGTTTATTTAGTATTATATTCAGTTCAGGTTAAGTCAACATCGCAATGGTTATGCTTAATATCAAGAATTTTAAGGAGTCAATAAACGACATGAGTAAAAAGTGAATGTTTTTACTTTCCTAATAATAATTATGATTATTGTCAATGTCTTATCTCACACATCAATCAGCAATCTTATTTCATAACTCAAAAACAAAGTCCTAAAAGAAAAAGTCAAGAAAAGTTACTAGTTTTTATTAATTTGTGACTATTATACATTTTTATCACCATATGAAATATTTTCAAATATGAGAAACAACATATTAAAATAGCAGTATTGAATTAGACTGACTTATGAATAAATAGCATCATGCTCATAATTTCAATGCAGTAGTATACAAACTAGCCCATGCACGTCTACAAAAACTAGCCCATAACACAGTTATATCCCACTTTAAGTAGTAAGTCTATGTAGCATATTTTTATTTTTAAAGATAAGGAATATAATCTCAAAAACATTTAAAACCAGGTGAAGCCCTTTATGTATGAACCAAACAAGTACCATAATATAGATTTGTTAAATTATTCCACAGACTTAACAACGCAAAGGGAGCCTAACTTAAAAAAATAATGTATTTGAAAATTTGAGCAAGAAGAAAAACATCTAACACTACAATATTTTAAACAGGCTAAAATAAAAAATAATCTTCGACAAAATGAGTATTCTAAAAAAAAGTAAGCCATGTAGTTCATGTCAAATATGTACGAGTACATCTGAACATACATCAACTACATTGAAGACTACAAAAGAAAACTATTACATTTGAGATATCACAAGAATAATATGAAACCTTTGCCAATGATACTCATACATATCATTCTGTTTCTGTGTTTGTGATATGGTTATGAACAAAATATGTTTATAACATAAATTTTATTGTTAACTTAAGTCTATTGAATTGTAGGATGTAAAAGTTTTGGAACTTGCAACTCTGTATGGGTACATTTGATATGAAACAGATTTTGTTCTTGCATATAAGTCAATTAGATTAAACTAATATTTTAGACAAGATTTTGCTCAATCCAAACTCTGATTAATTCCTCACTTTTCTCATAACCATGAGATGCTATGACATCTCTATAATCATCCTTGCTGTATTGCTTCTTATAAAAGTAAAATTTGGAACAGTGTACCAAATCAATGCCAACTTTTTTGGCTACTATTCCTAAGTAGATGTCATCAAAACGAAAATGTTTTACATACAAGCTACCGACATATAGTATTTTCATGCTACGGTTAGACAAAACATATGCCCCAGCCGTGACGTAAGGTGGCCATTTGCTCCAAGGATATTCTTCTAACGACACTCTCCATTTGCTTGAACGCAAACGTTGTGGCATTGATTTGAAGACGTAACCGGCATATATAATTCTATCTCTCTCTTGACCCCATAACATATTGCTATCTCTTTCAGTCTCTTTAGATGGCATCTCTTCAACATATTCCAGCAGATTTTTGGTAGATATATACATATCATCATCTGTAAATAAGTAGTAATCTGCAGTAGAACAATGCTCATACAACCAACGGAACGACATCATAGTTTTTATTGTGTTATTATAATAATTGTCTATAAAGTCCATTTGTATAATATCTTTGTACTCTAACATCTCTTTATCTATCTTTTTCTGTGTTATGGTCTTGTGGTTATCTGTGCCTAAAAAGAATAGAGTTTTTATGATCCTCCCCGGCATCAAGTTTTCTTGCCCAAAGGTTTGTCTTATGGCTGAACGTTGATCAAAGTTATCCATAGCTGACTTAACAATTATAAACAGATCTAGTTTTTCCAATGTTGAGCATTTTCCAGAGTTTGTTAGAAATCTATAAGGATATATATTTATGGGTGATACTTTCGGCTTTTTGCCGGCCAACACATCTTTTACTACTGGTTTTATATCAATATTGAGTGGGTAATCAAAGTTTTCATCATAACTCTTTGCAAACATATAATCACTCACACCAAAAAAGTAGTTTATGTATATCAATACACAAGCACACACTAAATACTTATAACATCTTCTGTATCTCATTACGATAGTTGTGACTTATATTTATTACCTGAAACACACAAGTCATAAATTATAAAAGCATAATAATATACATATTTAGCCCTAAAACAAAACAAGTTCTCTGGTAATTGTGATCTTAATAATCTACTAGCTGTTGCCCGCGACTCCGTGCGCGTAGGCTATAACCGCATAACAATTATGTTATCAAGGATCAGCCTATGTCATGTCACATACAAAACCATTTGTAAAGGTTATTATTTCTTTAGCACAAGAAACGAAAGCGGAACCCATTTAGGTTTCTTACGGAAATGCCTAAGGTAGACAGGATAGAAAAACAACCTAAAACCTAATCTAAGATGATCTATTCGTTCAAAGAACCCTCCTGTACACTTAGGGTTTCTATTTATTATATTACTGTCGTTTGTACCATTTATATTGAGAGCTGTTAAGGTTGTAACTTCTGAACTACAAAACTTACGAATTCGAAAAAAGTACGGTATAATCTGTAAATTATGTTATATTTAATAAAAAAAATAACAAAAAATAAGATCAAACTGCGCGTTCCTCAATTATAGCCAAATTTAGATTTCGGCTTTTCCCCTCTCCTACGGAATTCCCTTCCGTAAGGGGTCATCCATAAATTACGTCACACTAATTTCATGATTTCTTGCCCCTCCCCCGTCCTTGTGACAGCTGGTCACATTTGTGAGACTCCCCCTTTCTAGTGTGACGTCACATTTTTGAATGACAACAGCGGTTCAGAAATCAAATTTTTAAATAATATTAACATCAAATCAAACAATTAACGAAACAAAAACCATAAATTATATTAATTAGAGAATTTATCAAAGGGGCGCCTAGGCGGTTGGCGCGTAATGTTAGTAGAGCGAGTGGTCGACAAGACAATTTTTATTTTATATTTCCAGAGATAAACTGTACATGGTTTGAGGTTTTCGTTAAGAAATAATTTAAAGTTTGTGTTTTAACACTTAGGTACTCGTAGATTATAATAGATTGAAATGACGTCACGAAATTTAGGTCCCCTCCCACCTCGTTGTCACACTTCGTCGACTCCCTCCCTCCCCCTTAACGTGTGACGTAATTAATGGATGGCCCCTAAATGTAAACGCGAATTTCCTTACGATCGGTTCAGTAGTTTTAGCGTGAATCGCGACCGAGATTAAATCATAAAAAATTAAAAATGTGTTCTACTGTCTATTTTTAGTCGCCTAGATCTATTTTTTTAAATATCTTCAATGTACAGAATTCTCTTCTCTGCATTTTTATTTACAAGGTTTTAGTTACACTATAACTTAAGAGCGGCTGAACCGATTTAGCTAAAATTGATAAGGAGTTCTTTAGAATCAGGAGACGGACATAGCATACGTTCCGATCCCTTTCGACACACACAAAGTTCGAGAATTTGTTTCGTTTGTCGTTTTAGATAGGCAAAAATTTTGAAAAATATTTATATTAAAAATAGACTATCTGCCTTGCCGCCATGGAGCTATTAACAAGACCACTGGCGATAGAGTGCTGCATAGCATCTCGCCCGGATTGGGATTCATCGTCCTACCCATTTCTATCTGAAGGTTACGGTAGCCAGTAGACTTGCACATCACACTCTCATTTTATTTATTTGTATAGATAACTTATTAAGTATCAAACATTAATACTGTTTATTGGTCACAACACTTAACAATAAAATAAAAAATTTAGTCGCTTACTATCTACAGAGAATTGTCTACAGTAGAGCTGACAGACACAGGTGGCAAATAGTGACTTCTAATCTGATTATGCAGGCGAGCAACTTCACTGTCCAAATTTTCCATTTCACGAACAATTTGTGTGAACTGCACTATTCCTGCAAAAAATATATAATGTTCCCAGTGGCATAACTATAACATTCGGGACCCATGGCAAATTTATCGAAAGGAACTATTTTTTTTTACTAAATGTGTAATGATAAAATATTGAAAGTTGAAATTCTGCTCTACCCGGGGGCCTCTTCCGGATGGGGGCCCGTGTCATTTTGCCGATTTGCCACCCTATAGTTACGCCACTGAATGCTCCTTAATTAAACATAGATCTTGCAGAAAGGACTCGATCCATACAAAGTCACTTTATTCCAAGCTTCAGCTTTAGTAACTTCTTTTAGAATATTTTATTAATCAAATGGAGTGATATAACAGATTTGAGACAATTTAATTCAACTAAATCTGTTGCACTACATTTTGTGTGGTCTTTTGTACAGTGGGTTGAAATGCAATAGCAAGAAAAACTAATTTACTTATACATTGGAGAAATAGGCTTTTCACAGCATAATAAAATTGAATCCCAGGACTGTGATAATACATAATTATAAATGGTTTTAGTCCCTTTTGCTTAACCACCTACAATTAAACTGAGTAGATAACTAGTGACTAAAATAAACTAAAACAAAATTATTACAACTGTCCATTTGTTAGTACTGCTGTTTCAGGTGCTGGATATATTCCAACAAAAAGGGTGCTCCATTTATACCAAAAAATCTAATATATAATGTGTCTTAGTCACTATGTATAAATTGAAGAAATTACAGGCAGTGGTCAAAAGCCATAAACAAAAAAAAACTGCAAACTGGACCACTCTTATACCACAGTCCTTGGAATTACTATAAATAAAAAGTTAGAGTGGGTCCTACACATTGAAAAACTAGCAGTCAGATTGAGCTCAGCAGTGTCTGCTGTAAAAAAAATTAGGCAGTTAACTGATGTCGGCACCGTTAGAAATCTTTATTTTAGTTATTTTCATAGCATAATGTCAGGAAAAATTAAAGAAATTGAAATTCTTACAGTATTATTTGAGATGTACAATATAATTTGATATTATATGTTTATAAGAACAAAAACAATCTTGCTGTGCATGTGACTTACTTGTAACCATATTGTAAAAGAATCGCTTGTAAGGTATATATGAAATAAAATATTTTCTATTCCATTCTATTGTTTAATTTATGTAGATGTATATATAAATTAGATAATGCATTACAACTTGTTCATTTCAAAAATATAATTATGAAACTACTTAAAACAGAAAACACAACAGAATAGCATATGGCGTAGAGAAAGTTATCGACAGCTGGCATACATGCTAAGTGAGTAAGGTAATCTATCTGCTTGTTTACCTAACAATTCTGTAAACAATATTACTTACATACACAACTCCATAAAAAGTTGCAGTCACCATAAACTGATAACAGTTAGCCAACTATTCATATTTTCCAAAAAAAAATATACTTAATTTTATATTAAACCTAATATCTTTAGTGGCACTGAAGTGGATGTGACTAAGAAAAATTTTGAACTTTTTTTTTCATTCTACTAACATAATAATTATTGACATCCTTAATTCAGCTAAATTTAGAATAATAAGAATAAAAATGAAGAAACTATTAAGTCTCAAACATTAAAATGATTTAAGCACAGATAGATCCTAAACCTAGGTCTAAACATTTTGCAACCTATATTGATCCTATTCTTGTGATTTTTGATATTTTAATAGAAACAAAAGAAAATAAAAAAAAATATTAAACTAGATTAAATAGTCAACCCAAAAAAGGACATTTTTGAATAATCCATTGTTAGCAACAAATCTATTTCGGGATAGGAAGTTGTAGTATAATATGCACACATGTCAGGTTGACTCACAGTATTCATTTTTATCTTTTACTATAAATACTATACCATTAAATATAACATTATTAGTCATGCCACTAGGAAGTACATTGTATAAACTTATTTACTATTATTAATAAAGATTATAATTGAACGTACCTTCCCTGGTGCTGCTAAAACCATAGTGTTTAATAGTTTCCATCTCAATCTGTACAACCATAGGAAATACCAACTGCATCATCTTTAACATCTCATTACCAGCAGCTTCCTTGGCAGCAACTAAAGCAGAAGAATAAACGGGGGACTCCAAAGAGTCGATAACTTCATTTAAGATTGCTCTAACCTGTTCTACAGTGACATTTTGTAGAGATGCCATATTATCAAAAGAAAATAATTTTGAATTCAGTACATAATTGAGTTCACGAATTATTCATACCAATTTAATTTTTTTTACAAATGTAAATTAAACGCACAGGAACTTGAGCATAGATCTGTTTGACAATTGACAGTTGGGAGTATACACTGACAGTTTACAGTTGCACCTTTTTTTATTTTTTTTTTAGTATGATTATCCCAAATGGGAAAGGCAAAGGAACTGAGTCCATACAGCCATGTCTTCCGTATTTTATTTTTCATTAATGATGGGATATCCATGGAAGGTGAGGGTGATAAGATGATTCCATGGAAAATGAGATG
>DVZL01008153.1:0-10393 GCA_018236625.1 Lasaia peninsularis
TACGCCAGCACCGGACGGATACATGTTTTGTAAAGTGTCACCTTATTTCTAAGGGACATTTTACTATTTTTGTTTATTAGATAGTAAGTTACGTTTTACTCGTTCAACTTTATAATTATATTTGCCGATCGATCTTTATACCACGGTCTAAATATGGATATCTATTGTTACGTTTGGGTCGTTATTTTGAAACCCCATTAAATTGTGTTTTTTTTAATTTTTTCTAGCATTAAATCTTATTATATATATGGGATATGTGAAAAACATTTTTAAATATTATTTACATAATGATTACCTTTGATCAATGATACCAGCACCATCGGTTATGACAGTATCGTTCTCGTTACACAAGTAATAGACGACGCAGACTCCCTCAGTATCGTACTTCGTGGTGCATTTTTGAGGTGTTTCTGAAACGGTCAAAAAATGACGTTAACATATATATTTAAATGTCGAATCATAAAGTAACATTTGTGGGAGTCATGAAGCAAAAAAAGACGTTAACATAAATGGCAAATCATAACGTAACTTCTGTTGGAGTCATGATGCAAAAAATGACGTTAACATAAATGTCAAATCATAACTAACTTCTGCGGGAGTCATGAAGCAAAAAATGACATTAACATAAATGGCAAATCCCAACGTAACTTCTGTAGGATTCATGAAGCTAAATAAGCTACTGTCTGAAGATTACACTGACTCTTGTCTAAACGGACCAACTTCTCTTTCTACGAGTTTTGTGCAGTAGATAAAGTCAAAACAAGCCGCTCTTACGAGAGTGAGATAGCTGGATATATAAGAATGAGACAGATGTTTTTATATTCGGAACAGGTAGTTGTTAGGAGTGTAATCTTCAGATTCCTTTGGCGTTCATGGTGGATAAATATCATAATAAAAGTGTATGATAATAGTTGAGGTTTTTTTTGTAGAATAACTAATGGTTATCGTATTAGAGAAAACATTATTCTAAATATGGTAGGATTACCGTTGAGATTTGTTCTAATAATATTTTTATTACTACGTTAAAGAGTACATTCGAAGTTTAAAAAAGAAAAAGTGAATTAATAATTTTATTTATTACTAATTGTTGCCTGCGACTCCTTCTGCGTGTGCTATAACTCTATAGCAATTACGTTATCATGCTACAACATATCATGTCTAATGCAAAACCCCGTGTAAAAGATAGTATTTGTATAGCTAAAAATTCAAAACATCTGTAAATTATATTTATCCGAAAAAAAAAACGATAAATAAAATCAGACTACTCATTTATGAATTATAGGCTAGTTTAGATTTTAAATATATTCCTTTTTATAGCTTCAGTGTGTAGAATTTACTTTTCTACAGCTTTATTATATGTATAGATACATAAATGCGAATTTTGAAAAGTTGCTACACAATTACGTTGGAACAGCTGAATATGCGTGAAGGTACTTAAACTGCATTCATAGATTTTTAAATCATTTCTTGGTTCAACCGGGAATCGAACCCGCTACACGAGAAAAAATTACATTATCATACCGATCAAAAGGCTTCATAGTGAGGATTATTTTCTGCTGAATAACATAACATCAATAAAAGGAAGACCATGACATTTGTTGTAAAGTTATATAAAAAAATATTTAGTTTATAAGAATCGGTATGAGTCCGTGGGACGATCTGTATATAAATTTATTTATAAAAATACGAGGACTTACTTTGATCTCGGTTATTAACTGTGGGATTTAATACTGTATCCATTGTAGGGTTTTGATAGGTGACCATCACCAGAGACAACATAAGAAGGCATCGTAACATCTGAAATAGTTTCCAAATACGAGTTAATTTTCGCTTACCTTTTATTAACAAATAAAAAAGTATCAATTTTATTGCTTGTTGAAATTTCCTTTATACATTTCCAATAAGTCGAGCCAAAAGTAGTAAAGTTGTTTCTTATGTAAAAAACATTTGAAAATATTACCTACGTCTATTTTTTCTCTCAATCCCGCCAATTTTTTTTTAATATTTAGCTTGTGCTTTAGCAGCTCCTTAAGCACAAGTTAAATATTAAAAAAACTGTCATTAATTATTAATCGTTTTATGTCAAAAATATCACAAAAGGTTCTGGAGCTTACACTCCGAACAAAGACCTATCCACAATACGTAGTATTGCTTGCTTACTCTAGACTGGACAACCTCTCTTTCTGCGAGATTTGTGGAGTTGAGACGAGGTAAAATAAAAAAATATAAGAATGAGGTAGATGTTTAATACTGGGGATAGGAATTTATCAGGAGTGTAATTTCCGAATAGTTTTAGCTTTACGATGAAACTATTTACAAAATGTTTATATCATAAGCTGTTATATAAATATCTTTTGACAAATTACACAAATTGACAAATTGAATGTTTTTGAATGTATTTTAGTCAAACATAAGAATAATTAAATAAATACAAAAACAAATTTAAGTAGCACACATACTATTACTATGAATAAACGATAATGTGTTTAAAATAAAAAAAAACACTAACTATATGTTATGAAATAAATATAAATAAATATTACTGGACAAATTACACAAATTGTGCTAACTCCAAATGAAATGCTAGTGTTATGGGTGTTAGACAACGACACTAATACATAGAAATATTTAAATAGATACAACAATAAATTTAATAAGCACCAAGACTCGGAAAGACAGATGTCTATGCTCATCACACAAATGCCTGTCCTCGTCGGGAATTAAACCCGAGCCTCGCGGTTAATCGATGGGTGTGTTGTGTACGCTAACCCCTTGACCAACGAGGCAGTCAATATGTTGACTTGAGGTTTCAAAATAAATGTTGATTGGAAGTTGAATTATTTATTAGCATATTAGCTTTATTCAATACATTCTTAATAGGATTCTTCTGGCTTAAAATATTTCATAAATCTTGCATAACAGGTTTTATCGTGTAGCTAAAGAAATAGGAATACTCGTATCAAATATATTCAACATTAAAACCGAATAATTTGGTCGAACATAAATAGTAAAATACGAGTAGATGCCGGATACAACGAATACCGAATTAAAACGAATGTTTAAAAGCATCACTATTATAAATGTTATTAGTGCGTCGCTATTTATGGCCGAAAGCATAGTCAAACACCCATCGTTACATACGTATACTAATCCACTTTTTTTTTATAGTATAAGACAGCGAACAGGCATACGGGTCTCCTGATGGTAAGAGACAACCATGGCCTATAGACACCATGGATGTTGTGGCTGTTAGACCTTATGTGCAAGTCTACCCTACCTTCCGAACCGGAACACGACAATGTCATTATTGCGGCAGGAATTATAATAACAGCCACAGAATTACACGTGTAAAATATTAACTTTCCAGCTATGGTGGTTCAGCCTGGTGATAGACAGACATCGGAGTCTTAGTAATAGAGTTCCGTTTCTACTCTTTGTGTGCCGAACCCTAAGAACGCATATGAACATCAAAGTAAAATCTACATCATCCATTATCCGGAGACACGGAGTCACGGTCGGTATATTATACTGCTTTCCATTTAAATTTACCGTCCTTTACACTGCACCATGGGCTATCCTTTAAGAGACCTCGTTACGGTCTATGTAAGGGTTGTTCCACATCTAATTGGTGATTTTTTTATTAGTAAAACTTGTTCCTACTCCTAAAATTTTCTAGAATCTGAAAATCGTTAACTAAGATGACAGCCAACTTAACTTATTTTAAGTTATCGCTATCTTCTTTTAACATAAGTAAAAGAAAGAGACAAATAAGTTTTAGTCAGATTAGTTTGTATGTCACACATGTCTACAGAAGTTAAGTCTATACGTCGGGAAAATGCAATTAAAAACACTACAATTTATTGTATTCTGTCTAATTTGACATGACTAAAATTTTCTGTATCTTTCGTTTTTTATTTCATTATGAAGAGATGGCATGTACCTACCTAAAATAAGTTTAGTTAGCATGCAAAGGAATTACCACCAAAGTCGTCGATTAATCGTGAGTGTATAAGTATGTCTCTGCTCTTCGAGGATAAGGGCGTGGCGATATTTATTTATTATACTAACTGCCCCGGCCAACTTCGTACCGCCCGCACTTGAAAAACAGATGTTGGCCTATTCTAAGACCAACTGAAGACGCTTATAAAATTTGGTAAACAACTTCATATAAATTGTTTATTTTAAATTGAATATAACTAGATATTCTGAGAATATATCGGTATCCCGTCGCCCTTATTGCATATAAATATGGATAGCGACATCTATTGGTCGGATCATTCGTTGTTTGGGTATGACTAAATATTTACTTTGTTTTGTATTTTTGTATATGTCGTTATCGATACAGCCTGGTTATAGATGGACGGACAGGGGAGTTTAAGTCATAGGGTTCCGTTTTTACTCTTTGAATACGGAACCCTAGGAAATAAATGAGTACAGTGAGCCGCAACCCTAAAGCAGTCTTACGTGCGCATATGAACCCAGTTTCAGTCGTGCAAACAATATATTTTATCTTCTTTGACTACTCTCCGTACCCGTAGTTTCATGAGCATAAATAATGTTGCGTTCTACGTTATCCTCGGTGTTGCCAACGGTGAAATTTCGGATATTTACGACGTATTTAAAACAGGCTACACGTCTCTTACATCTGCGAAGGCTTATAATTTTCGGTCGTAAAAGATTTTGGATCTTTATTAAGGCTTTTAGAAGCGTCTTGGTTTTTTAATCTCGGTATTGACATCTGACTTTATTATTTTTTTCAGGAGCTTACGATTTTGAGGGCTTTCTCCATTTGAAAAGTGCTTCGGAGACCCAATTACAAAGTCTCAGAGAAGCTTAAGGTCATGACGGGGAAGTGACGGGTTAGCAATTAGTAAGTGTATATATAGTACTAGCTGAGCCTCCCGGTTTTACACGCGTTTATTAGAAAATATTTTTTTAAACATCTATTTTTAAAGCATCACGTTATGATCAGTAAGAGTATACGTTGTAAAACATACACGGTAAATGGGAGAATAAATAAACTCTTGGAAAAATGTAATATTATTTAATACTAACTTTCCGCCCGCGGCTTCGCCCGCGTGAATTATTTTAATAACACAGACAACGTTCAAAGGGCTTTTTTCACACTTATAATACTTATTGCGTAAAAAATACTCACTTTTTAATGTAGTCGGTTAAAAAGTAGCCTATGTCCTTCCTATCAACTCTATCTCTGTACTAAATTTCATCAAAATCGGTTCTGTGGTTTAGGCGTGAAAGCGTAACAGAGAGATCGAGAGACAGAGCTCCTTTTGTAATTATTATAATATTAGTACGTATAACGAACGTCTTCTAAAGTACTGATATAAAGGACAATATTCTTCAAAATTAAGTGTATTTATCATATTATATAGTCTTTCTATCCAATAGTTACTGGAATAAGTATTACTAGTTAACTACCAGCACCCGAGTCTTCATCCACTATTTTTGCAGACAGTCTATTGGCATCAGTTCCGCTGTGACACACGCGAGCAGATTTTGCTACACTCCTCGGGAAATATAATAACATAAACAAGTCTTAAATCACATGTTTCTTTAACACCAACTCATACATACAAAATAACGATTCAACTTAGCAGAGTTCTCTTGATAACATCCATCCAATATCCAGTTTAAGATTACTGAAAGTATTTAGGTAATTTAATAAGTTTAACTTATAATTGTTGGACCGTTTATAGAGATAATTGGTTTGATTGTAATTTCTGAACTACAAAACTTAAGACTCGGAAAAAATAGGAAATAGTTTATAAACTTAGGTTATACCCAAAAAAATAATAATACCGGAATCTGCATTAATGAGTAAGAGACAAATTTAGACTTTAGCTTTATCTTTTTCCACAGTAAAAAAAGGGAAAAAAAGTAGATTAAATAAGTGACTTTCGCTAATTATATTTCGTTACACAGTTTTAGCGTGAATTGCGGCTGGGATACAGACAGAAAAGATTCTAAATAATGTACAAAATTCACTCTTCTAAGGTTTCGTAAAATGTTCGTTGGCCTCAAAAACAAATAAAAAAAATGTTACAGACGTTTAGGACGGTTAAAAATAATAGTAACTGAATTCGTAGAGAACTCCTAGATAATCATATAGCTGGAGTATTAGTGTCACTCAAATCTCGGGTAATCTTGGGATATTCATTTATCATCTGCGAGACGAGCTCAAAGAATCAGTTATTCTACATACGAGCTGCAAGATAGTGCTTTAGGTTTAATACAGTTTTCTTTGTTCTCAAAGGAATCTTTGAAAGGTTCCTTATGAGATGAAAGATGCTGTAAGACGAATCTTGGATATGAAACCGCAATAGTGCAAAAATGCAACAACTGGCAAAAGACCTTTACTGTGTTTTTATTAACTTTTACTATTGTTAGACGGTAAAGAGCTGTGCAGCATCTCGCTCAGGTTGGTAATACCTTATTACTTATTTCTGCCGCAGAAACGTCAACGCTCTATATTCCCATGTTTCATCTTGGACGGTAGAGAAGTACATTACGGTGTTTTGAGAATAACTTGAGAACTTTGCTGATTACATATAATTATTTTTTTTAATTTCTTAATAAAAAACCGTTATCTGTAAAAACAGCAAAGAAATCAAGTTTGTTCTATGGGAGCATCATTAACATCATATTTAGTTTATTCTGTATTTGTTGTTATAGCAGTAACAGAAATATATCATCTATGAAAATTTCACATGTCTTGCTATCACTGTTCACGAGATACAGCCTCATGATAGACAGACAGACAGCCTGGTGACGACCAGATAGACAGACAGCTTGGTGCGTCAAAGTCGGACACTGAATCCACGCGACCACAGAGGCCATAATCAACAATAATTAACACAACAAAAAGAATTAGTGAAATTGTTCCGACTTTTCACGTATAATCAGGTTCACGTGACTGAGAGATATAGAGATTCATAGCTTTCTACTCAAAGGGTAAAAACATGAATTACTAAGACTCTACTGCCGGTCTGTCTGTCCGTTTCTCATTCCGAGTGTTGAAATTTTCTTATTTATTTATTTTGCCGCTATTACAAATATTAAAAAGAGAATAGAATAAATATTTAAACTTTCTGCTCGCGTTAATTATTTTAATAACCTAATTTTCTACGAGCACTTATTTCCGACATATAATACTTATTGCTTAGAAACATACCTCTTTTTAATGTAGTCGGTTAAAACGTAGGCTATGAATTAGTCTCATGTATATGCTATCTTACTGTAAAGTTTTATCCGAATCCATCTAGTTTTTACTGGAAAGAGTAACAAACATTCATACATATAGGGATTTTTTTAAAAGGTATCCAAATTTGCACACAATATTCAGAATCAGTAGTAGGTATAACCGATTTTTCAAATAAAAACAAAATATTAAAATTTTGAAATATTGAACTATTTCTTTTCCTAAAATACAGAAATCATTAACATTGCACAGTTGATTAAAAAAACCGCACAACGTAAATGTCATTCATACAATTACTTCGCATACAAACATAAAACTCGGGAGAAACAGCGGTATCAATGATTTACGCTTAAATCATGCAGTTTTTTCAATATTTTAAAACAGACGTAATTCATTAATTATTATTAGTGATTTTAAATTTTTAAAATGTTTATATACATTTTTTTATGTCTAGAATGTCATAAAAAAATATCCCTGTATATCTATCCATATTTATAAACTTTTGTGTTTATAATATTGGTAGGGTAATACGGAACCTTTCAAGTATAAGCCGACCCGCACTTATGGGATTTTTATAATTAGATTAAAAGGACCTTCACGCCTATTATCCCCGAAGGAGTAGGCAGAGGTCTACTAATATATCCACGACTCGTAAGTCCAGTTGATATACTAGAACACCCACGATTAGCCAAGGTACTAGGGCTCTTGATAGGTGGCAAGCCTATCGCCACTTCGGGCACATTCCGATCCCGGCAATGTAATGTTTACTCAGAATAATCTGAACAACATTTAAGAAAAATTGCCCGACCTGGGAATTGAACTTGGGACAAGAGCCGTATTGTTACACCACAGAGGCGATTAGTAACGTTAATCTCCCAATTTACTAACAAATTTGCGTATCAAAGATTAGATCAATTCTTATAATTTGTTCAGAGTTATTTATATTGAATGATTCTATACAAGTGCCTGATACTGTATTGATTAACCTTACAACCACACATCCTCCAGGATCAAAGAATAAGCCCCAGGCAGATGGGTAGTAAAAATACATTTCGAACAAACACATTTAAGCCTCCTTTCCTTTATAGATAGTAAAACTTGCGTCAATATAGCCAATTCGTCTCTCTCGACGCCTATTGTAGACCGGGAGGCGGGCGGATTTAGTTGCCGACAACTGCCAGATAAGCTTCCTTCACAATATTTCAGGGTACAAAGGTCAATTCTCCGTCATTGAAAAAAGTACATTTATAGAGTACATATCATCCACGCCATGTCCCTTGCGTTGTAGGTTTTTTTGCATTAAAAATAAATAAATATATCTAGACAAATTACACAAATCGATCTAACACTAAAATAAGCAAATTACATGCTTATGTTATCTGATATTAATACATAGATAAAATTAAATAGATAGCAGAATAAATTCAAGAAACACTTAGACCCGGAAATACAAACATCATGTTCAGCACACACAGGCCTGTCCCCGTAAGGAATCGAACCTGAGCCTCGTGGTTGGTCGGTGGCGTAAGACGTGTACATTAATCCCTCAACAAACTTACTCTATAATCAAAAAAAATATTTCTTGTAGAGAAGGGTTTAAAAAAACAAATATAATAAAATGTATTCAAGACGTATGATGAACGTAACATTCATAAGGCATATTAATTTGAATGCTTTCTACAGCTATAATATCTCTTTTTTAATATAATTTTTCTACATCTGTAAAAATTAAACGAAACAAGAAACTACATAACATGCAACAACATAAACGAGGAAAATGCCAAGTGTTTTTGTTAAAATACGTTACCTTAATGTAAAACACTGCTTTTTGCAGCGGTTATTGCTTGTCTCAAGGTATTTTTTAAGCATTGGATTTTAAAATAGACTTCGAAAGTCAGTCAAGATTTTGTCGGCACTGGGACGTGACGTATCCTATAACAAGTAGGTACGCGGGTGGTAATTCGCCACTCTCGTGTTCGGTACTGGAGGGTAGGTAGCAGGTAGACTTGCACATATTGTCCCAGTTATACGATAACGGCTTACGACCTACCACCTATCACGCTGAGGTAAGCCAGCCGCCTAAGGGTTTTATTTAGTAACAAAAATATAATAATTTTTAATCATCAAAAAAGTTAGCTTTGTTTTCCTCTTATTTGATCATATGTAAATTAGGACATTACTTTGGTGACATAATACTAAAAAACGAGTAGATTTATCCAGCTAAATAATTACAGATCTGCCTCCTGGACTATGTTTGCTGTATAAAACACCAAACAAAATAAAAAAAACGTATTCGATCTCCGGCGCAACCAGTGTAATCTTCTTTTATTGGATTGAAGCAGAATTATGCTCTGTTCAAAGCGTACAATAACCTGCTTATGTTTCCCCAAACCTTGTCATGGTTAAATGGTAATCCATCCGTAAACTTGATAGGTTATCGAGTGTCGGAAATGTACACCCCGCTAGAAATAGAAAATTTATAGATTTGGGGCAGAGTAATATGTTTTAAGACACTATTGTGATAATTAAATCTTAATAATAATTGTAATAATTAAGTGTTTTAACACTTTAAATACGGAATTCTAAAAATTAATATTTTTCTTAGTGAATATAATTTAAAAAAATATATGTTTGATAATAGCGCAAATAACCCAAGTCAACTGCCTTAATGACAGTAAACTGCCATTTTATACACGAAAAGTGTAAAAGTCTAATTTTTTTTCATTTTATTAAAAATAACTAGCTATTGTTCGCAATGAAATAATGTCGCCTCTGGTCTAGTGTCGACTACTGACAAAGGTACATCTGTAAAAATTTCACCTTTCTAACTATCGCTGTTCCTGAGATACAGTCTGGTGACAGACAGATGGAAAGCGGAGTCTTAGTAATAGGGTTCCGTTTTTACGCTTTAGGTACGGAACCATAAAACATTATAGTAAGTTAGGAAAGTATGGACCATGTAGCTAAAAGTTTAATACGTTTATTATATTATACTAGCCGTCTTAATGAACTTCGTCCCGCCCGCTTTAGACTTCAGACTTAATCGATATGCAAAAAAAATCATGAGAATCGGTCTAGCCGTTTTGTAAAAGTTTTACATGGGACTTGTGATTTTTTTATATAGGACGACATTTTTTAAGGCTGTTTGTTTAACAATGTCATAACCGAAAAAAA
>DVZL01008154.1:0-10393 GCA_018236625.1 Lasaia peninsularis
AGGGATAAGGGCGCGGCGATATTTTCCTCACAATAAATATTTTATCATAACATTTCATACGTATAAATGTTTCTTTTGTTTTGAAATTATAAAATAAAAACAAATAAATGGTCAAGGTCCACGGGCACTCGACCAAGACAACAAAGGTATTTTATAATTTATAAATTATATTAAAATATATTTGATCATTTAAACTCTTATGGAGAGGTTATTTTTACGCTAGTTTTGTAGTATTTGTTGTGTACATTCTAAAACAAAAGAATACTAGTATTTATGTTCCCAGGTTAGTTACTCCAGCGTAGTATTTAGATTGTTTAAATCTTCTTAGAGTATTTCTGTTAGTCATTGTGATATTAAGCTTATTTGAGCGATTTTAATTTATAATTATTATGGATTACAAGACCTTGCACACCTTGTTCTTGTACTTCAGGTCTAATGGCTCTATCACAGAATAGCGACGCACCTTTAGTATCTATGGTGTCTATAGGCCGCTGTTATCTCTTACCATCAAGACAACCGTCTGCTTGTTCCCATAAAAGAATACCCGGTCGCTAAACTAGCAACATTTTTTTTTTACTTTGGTGAAAGTGTTATTTGTTTGATTACTTGAAACTCTAAACAACCAATTTGACTTGAATAATAATTTAAAGCTATGACCTTTAGGGGCCTAATCTTAAGTAACATTATTTCATTAAAATGTCAACGCAAACACAACCGTAATATCTTTTAATAAAGTCGCTTTTTGACAGAGACAATAGCAGTGTCTGCTGAAATATTCTCGTATTTTTAACTTAATATACAAAAATTGTAAATCAATTAAATAAATACCAATTTTATACATACGTATTATATTTCTCCAAAACCGTTATCCCCACGATATACCGTAAAAAAACATTTAAATAAATCCTGACGCTAGATGGCGCTGGACACTATTCAATACACGATTGAAGCTTTAGCCACCCAGCTCGAATGAAGATAAATGTTTTTAAAAGGGCCTAGTGTCAAGTTAGGGAGGAATGAAAAAAGCGGTGACGAGCTAGTTAAACGAAAATTATCTATACTTTTACAAGACATATGTACCTAGTCTTATATACAAAAATCTCGTATCATGGTGTTAGTGACCAAATCTCTAAAACAGCTGAATCAGTATTAATTGAATTTTGTTTATATTTTTTAGGTTAAGAAAAGTTCGCTTGATAAACATACAACATTCTTTTGGATTAGTTAGCAAAAAAGTTATAAAGCTGCTGGTCTCCTAAACTACGAGTTGTTCTCACATAATATACATGTTATTATACTTCAATTATTAGTATAGAAGGCAATTCAATAAAATTGTAGTGTATCACACACATACATCAATTCGCCTCTGTGGTGTAACGGTACGGCTGTCGCTTGTTAAGACCGTAAGCCGCATAAGTTCCCGGGTTCAATTCCCAGGTCGGGTAACTTTTCATAAAAAGTTTTTCAGATTTTTCTGATTAACCATTACATTGTTCGGGATTGGAATGTACCCGAAGTGGCGATAGGCTTGCCACCTATCACATCATGGGCCCTAGTACCTTGGCTAATCGTTCTAGTATATCTACTGGACTTACGAGTCGTGGATGTACTAACTACTAGCACACCTCAGCCAACCCCTTCGGGGATAACAGGCATTATGGTCCTTTTATTTTTTAGTTTTATAAATATCGTCAAGTCCATATCTCCGAAAGGGTAGGCAGATGTATATCCATGATCCATTAGTCGACATGTCCCATAATGTGACAAATAACAAGTCCGTTGCCATATAGGGCACAAATTTCGGGTTTCCTCACGAAGACATCGTGTGGAAACAACAAACCTTCACCATAAGAGCACTCAGAAAATATTCTTAAGTAAGAAAATCTGACTGGTTCGTTCCTTGTCTAACGAAAGTCCGAAGCGCATACCACTAAGCTCTTAAAATCTCAATAGTTGTTTAATATTTCATAAAATAATCAATTAACGACCGCGAATCCGACTCGCACTGGACTGTTTTTTTTTAATAATATTCTCTACCTTTTTGCAATAAGTTTCATTCTAATATAATTTTTCATGTCTCAATAAATAACTCCTCAAGTCCGCAATTATAATAATTAATTTTAAAATATTTGTCATTATAATATTAAAAGTTTAAGTATGACATGTAAAATATTTATTAATATTCAAATATTATCAAAGTATCATAACCAGTTTGCAGCAGGAGTACTTTTTTAACAAGTAGCCTTTTGTTTTAATACTATTCAAATTTCGAAGAGAACATATTTTAATTAGTCGCCCCACAGATATAAAGTACGATTTATGTTCTGTTAAAAATATTAGATGCGAATTTGTTAGTTTTATTACTTTTCAAGGTGCTTAAGCTATTTTGTTATTACATAAAAATATCAAGCCCGTTATAAATTTAGAGAAAGGAATAATTGAATTACTATTTATGCTAACATACTTCTTATATCATTTGAGTCAATGTTCATTGTTCTAAGCATTTATAGTAATTTATAGTAATATAGAATAATTGTGTTTATGAGTTTTGCATTTGGTAATCAATAAAACTCAAAAAAATATATAGCAGAATAGACACACATATTAACTTTTAACCGATTATAATAAAAAGATGATTGTTTTTGTGCAATTCAGAAAAGCAGGCAAATCCGCGGGTGGATAGCTAGTAAAAAATAGTGTTTGCGAACGAGAACACTTAATCCTGACTGATCGATTTAAAATTGCCCCTAACGCATACGGTGGAAAAAGTAAAACCATTTGCGAAGAAATTCAACCGATTGCAATAAAAATAAAAAAGCGATCCGCGAATTGCCGTAAAAAGATCGTGGAGCCAATAAAACCCAATCGACATTGTCAGCGATGATTTGGCCGGGCTGGGGGGAGGGGGGCGAACACGGTTTGGGCGGGCGGCGTTTCGTTGAGTTAGGAAAAATGCGTTTTCCCAATGTGAATGAATGACGATTGTTTTGGCTGAATCGATTCCTAATAGTGGCTTTAGAACGCTTATCTATACAAAATAAATATAATTGGAGTGTCTGTATAATGTTAAAATAATAGCTTTTTATTAAATGTATATGTATGTTTACAAGGTACATATTCTCATTTAGGTTTATGTACACCTTATACATTTTTTAAGAATTTTTGTCCATCTGAAAGGGATTTGAAATTTTCCTGAAAATAATAGACTTAACAAAAAAAAAATAGAGAATCATTTTTAATTAATGTGCCCGAGTAATCATTTTTATATTATTAACGTATTTTAAGTATATACTAAGGAATGTTTTTCTTCAATATAAATTATATTGGTAAAAAAGGAATTTGGGTTTTATATATATGGATAAAAAAATAAACCGGAATAAATTACAAAATATTTTGTTCTGAATAAGAAAAACCTAATCAGGGACGTGCACTCCATAAAGGCACTTAAGCACTGTTTACGTTGAGACAGGATGTGCTCTGATATATTTAATTAAACTCCAACATTTCAGTATCACGATCAATTTCGGTGCAGTAAAAAAGGCTAAAAGTGTTTAAAAGAAAATTGTTTGTAACCGAGTACTCCGCCGCATACCCAGTGTCATAATCCTGTGCACGCCGCTGAACCTAATCATATAGCAGTCATACGTATTCTACGATTCTCATACCTACTAAAGATGTACAAAACCATTGCAAGGAGAAGAGAATTTATTGATAAAAAAAATTATTCTCCAGAAAATATTTTTCTTACTTAAGCATAACTATTATTCTTCTAAAAATATTTTTCTTATTTTCTTCTGTCGATTAGCCAAAGTTAGCAAATAAGGATATTTAAGATAGGAATATGTAATATCTTATCAAAACTGGCACAGATATTTTCAATTAAAGGAGATTTTTAGTCATGATTCGCTCGCGATATTCAGCTAGGTGGTTGCAATTTTATTTCAATTGAAAATAACGATAAAGTACCCATGATTGACAAGTTCCAAGATCGCCATATGCACAAATCTAATCACAGGCGTTATGTTTTTCAGATAAACTAAAAAAAACCATTGTACAAGTAGGGAATCGAACTCGGTACCCTGTGCGTCAAAGTCTTATCTCACTCAATGACATTTATCTTTACATCTAAGTATACGAATAAATAAAATTTGAGTGTCTGTATGTAATATTAAAATAACCACTTTTTACATATACAATGTATATTTACAAGATACATATACACTTAGATTTATTTATTTACATATAACCAAACAACGTTTTTTAGAATTTTTATCTGTATGTCTGCTTGTACCCGCTAATCTCCGAAATGGCTAGACCGATTTTGACGAGATCTTCGCTGGCAGACGGCTAATGTAACAAGGAACGGCTTAGGCTACTTTTATTTTAGAAATGTATAAAATAAATTAACTAAATAAACACGCGGACGAAGTCGCAGGCAAAGCTAGTTCTTTAAAAAAAAATTTATTGAAGAAAATTTCCTAAGAACACAACATAAAGTAATTTCACATTATACTTATTAAAACTTAAGTTACTAAATAATTAAGAATTTAGCGCTAGGATATTATAATTGAATTATTTAAATAATAACTCTACCTAGTTAACCGTGTATAATTGTTTTATAAATTACTAGCTGTATCGGCGAACTTCGTCCACGCTAACATGTGCCATGCTAAGTGCATTTTTTCAAAATTCTTTTTTTATTATCTTTATTGGGTTAGCTTTCCGCCCGCAGCTTCGCCCACGTGAATTATTTTATATTATACAGTAAAAACATATTCCCTTTTAATTATAAATGTAGTCAGTTAAAAAATCAATCACTCCTCAAGGTTAACTCTATATCTATATCATCAAAATCGGTTCAGTGATTTAGGCGTGAAAGCGTAACAAACAAACATACCGACAGAGTTACTTTCGCATTTATAATATGAGTAGGGATTGTCCTATTATTGAGTAAAATAAATCCAAATATATAAAAGTCATAAAAAATAGCCGCTCTTGAGTTATAAATATCGTAACTAAGAATCTTTGTTTTATATATTTAGATTAATATAATTAATTCTATCTTTCTTTACTTTTAAAATACTAATTATAATTATACCATCTCACACTCTTCCATTAAATTAATGTGAGAAGTTTTATTTTAGTCGAACAAAATACAACCTGTAGAATTTGAGAAAAAAAAAAATTATGCAATAATTTTAAAAATAAGAATAAAATTTAGAGTACCTATCTTTAAATTAAAAAAATGGGAATCGAATTTATTAAAATTGAGAGAATAACCGTTAATAAATGAATAACTAATTAAGTATTAAATAAATTTAGTTATTATTGTATTATTAATAATTTATTTAAATTACGATATTTCGTCAGACGTGCTATGTCGTTAATTTTTATGTGAGTGATTATGGCGACGTACTTATTATACCTCTTTTTAATGTACTTTACAAAAACTTTATAACTTTTCATATTCAAACAATGTTTTATTATCACCTATTTTTTTCATTTTTATATATTACAAATGAAGAATGGATCTCCTTATATATACATATACATATATACAGACCTAGATATACATAGTTCCTATAAATGTTAACGGCGCGTAGCTAATACGACTTAACTAGAATCACATTTTTTTATTTATTAGTATAAATATTAACTTATATTTGTAATAAAAATAAAATTTAATAGTGTATTAAGTTATTTAATGAATTATGTACTATAGATAGTAGAACAATAAAAATGTTTGTAATAAATTAGTTTTTAATTTATTATCTTACTATATTCAACGTAACTGATACAATTTGTAAATTATAAAAATTTTTAAAATAAAAATAGTCAATTGGTTTTTAGGGTTAAAACTGATCCCTATTACTAAGATTTCGTTGTCTGCTTGTTTGTCTGCCAGTCTGTCACCAGGCTGTATCTCAAGAACCGTGATAACTAGAAGGTTGAAATTTTAACAGATAATGTATTTCCGTGGCTGCCATGACAACAAATACTAAAAAATATATATATAAAGGGAGATCCCATACAACGAACATAATTTTTGTGTTGTTTTTATAAACCCTTCGTGCGCCAGTCTGATTTGCACTTAACAGATTTTTTATCATAGATAAAATAATAATGTGTAATAAATACAATAAAAAGAAACATTTCATGATATTTTAACATAAAGTTAACATATTTTATACTGAGTTTAACGTAAAATACAAAAGTATTTCTTATTCACAATTGTCAGTTTATATCTAATTCGAAAAATTAATATGAATATTATTTAAATGAAATACCAAAATCCGTTTCAACAATTTACATAAAGTTTTGACTTCGAACATTGTTATGGCGTTATCTACTTGAGACTTTATGAAGGCCATTATAATTTACTGTTAGTACTTTTTAATACTGGTATATTTTCTTCAAGTTTTTTTTATAATGATAACTAAGATTTATTAATGATATAAGTAATAATGATATTAACATACTTGGCGTGTAGTGAGGTCGTGGGACGTGGAAGTACACCAAGGCTCCCTTTCACTGAAGCTCCTATCACCCACTAAATTCACTAAAAAGTCACTACAATCTCGACATCAAAGTTATTAACAATCGGGACAAAGTTGAATTCGAAATTCGAACGGAAATGAGCATCAGACGTCGCGCCAGCAGACCGACTGAACGATGATGCCGACTCTTGCCGCCAAATGCGCCGCGCCGGTAGGCGGGGCCTAACCACGCCCCCTCTGGTCCCCGCCCACTAACAGACACGCCCACCTGAATTAATAAAGGCGGCAAACACCGCCGGACACGCGGACAATGCCGCATTGTCCTGTGTCCAAAATAGTTTCAATTAGAGACGAGAACAAGATACAAAGCCTTCCGACGAAGTATTTATCGACAATTTACAGGAATTCATAACTTCATTACCGATATGAGAATGCAATTGTAGAATGCAAACCATGTTGAAAATCTATTAAACATTCATTTTTTTCGAATTAGGACAAAAACTTGATAGTGGCGCTCTCCTCCCTGAAGTTTATGATAAAAACTTATAAAACTGACTTATAAATCGCTTAATCCGTGTTCAAGAACTAACAAGCGTGTAGAGTTATAAAAGTTTTAGTAATTGATCAATATAATATGTTTTTCTAAACATATTATATTGATCAATTACTTGGTAAAAACCTACGAGATGTAAAAAAAACATGGAAGATATACTGGAAACGTAGCGACTTTAAGTCTCTCGTATGTACGAGATTACTACATCTCTACTACCTAGTCCACTAACATCTATCTGCTGGGGCTTAAAAAGAGTCAAGAGTGGATTCTGTAGATCGCTTCCTATACCTATCTCTTAAGAGCTCTTAGAACCTGCCGAAATAAGCCCCCGAAGAAAAAGAACCGTAAATCGGGTTTTTGCGCCCATTAATCTCACCTGAAGTATCACAAAGACTAAGGTCTCACTGTTGTTAAAAATAAACAGTATTGTTTATTTATTAACTACAAATAATTACGATACATTTACAATATCTCCAAAATAATATTGTAAGGCTAATAATTCCATCCAATTAATTATTTTCTAAAAATGTTCGCTTAAAATCTATGTATTTATAATAACAAAACCTTGATGAACACACAATCCATTATTATAATATAATAATGAATCTGTGTTCATGAAGGTTTTAATAAATTTTACATTCATCCAATAAGAATTTATTAATATTCTTTAATATGATGTACAACAAGTAATTCTAATGAATTCTAGTATAATTAAAATAATAAAAAAGAAAAATCTAAATAAATTTCTATGACAAAAAAAATTCAAATAATAACTGTCTAAGAATAATTAATGTAATAATGTTATTATTCTTCAAGTATAACATACAAGCTTTTCACCCGCGACTTTGCCTGTGAATTATTTTAATAACAGATAACTTTCAAAAAGCAGTTTTTTTCTGAATTATACTAGTAATACTTATTGCGTCAAAACATACCCTCTTTTTGATATAGTTATTTTTTAGAATTTTTGAGACAGACGTGTCCGTCTGTTTATACCCGCTAATCTCTGAAACGGCTGGACCGATTTTGACGGGACTTTCACTGCTGATGTAATAAGGAGTAGCTTATACTTTTATTTAGTTAAATTCAAACGCGGAAAACGCGGGCATTGAATATAAAATATTAAGTTATAAATCTCCTTTAAGCCCAGTTCGTTTCATGTTCAAGTTAACGGATAAGTGCCGGTTCCGGGAGTTTACTTACAAATCGAAGTTGCCTTTCACGCGTCACAGCTCGGTGCTTCTAACAATTTACTTATGTCCGAACTACTGGGTCCGTTTGCACCAATGGTCAGGAGAGGAAGGCTCTCTCGTCTGAGTAAATAACCAGCTTCCTTCCACAAACCGACTTACGATTTTACAAGCGCCGTTCGTTATATAGAATTTGTGAGTTTTACCCGCGGCTACGTTTGCGTATAAATCTACTTATTTATTAGGAACTCTTTTGTGATACTGAGGTTCAAAGGGCTATGTCACTCTCTAACCCAAAGGTCACAAAATGGCGAACCGCAAACCTATTATGTGCGGACCTTGTTTTAATAAGCACAAAATATTTTACATATGAATTGTGAACGCAATTTTATTTTTCTCGCGTTTTTATTTATAACGTTTGTTTATTACCTACTAGTTGTACCGGCGAACTTCGTATAGTCCCCTCTATTACTATATTTTACACCTAAATGTATGAAAAACAGATGTTGACCGATTCACAGACCTACTTGAAATGCACACAATATTTCATGAAAACGGAACAGGATAAAAAATCCTATGTCCGTTTCATGGGTTTAAGCTACGTTTACACCAATTTTTATCTAAATTTGTTAAGCTATAAATAGTGTAAGTAACAAAACCTTTATATATAGATATTTCATAATATATTATTTCGTAACCTATTCGTTTTAATAATTCATTAATGTTGTATTTGCAAAAAAATAAAAATAGTATATTATTTATTGTTCCAATGATGGTGAAAAAACCACCCTACGATATTCGTAGGGTGGTTTTTCCTCTCAAAGCGTGTTGGTTATGTTATTTTTTAAAAATGACCTTTAATTAAAGTGATTTGTGATCCATGTTCTAGCTCATTTCTACACTTAAACATTATATCAGAACATCCATATACCTCTGGTATACAAAAGAAAGACAAATAAAGAAACACGCCTTCGCACTTAAAATATTACTAATTAAAATAAAAAGTATATAAAAATTTAACATGGGCAAGACAAAGAAGAAAGAGCAATTTCGTTGCAGAGGGGAGTGAGACCAAGACAAGGACATAGATGTTATCTCTCCAAAGCTATGGAGGAGCCTTCAAGCTTCTGGAGGGCGAGGGCTCGACATCAATATTAATGGTGAGTACATCACTCACCTTCGGTTTGTTGACGACGTCGTAGTTATGGCAAAGTCGCTGGAAGAACTAGGCACAATGCTCGAAGGCCTCAATCGAGTCTCCCAAGGGGTTGGCCTCAAAATAAACATGGACAAGAAAAAGGTAATGTCGAATGTCCATGTAGCGCCCAACCCAGTTTCCGTTGGAAGATTGATGCTCGAAGTTGTTGAAGATGACGTCCACTTAGGACAAGTCATCAAGTTAGGCAGGTTCAACTTCAAGAAAGAGGTCACTCGGCGGATCCAACTCGGCTGGACAGCGTTCGGGAAGTTACACAGCGTCTTTCTTCCAAAACAGTCCTTAAAAGTGGTGAGCTACCAGTGATGACCTACGCTAGAGCTACCTACTGGTGAGGGTGATGAACTATGGACCTCATAAAAAAGCTAAGAGTTACGCAGTGAGCTATGGAAAGGGTTCTCTACACGATCAATCAGAAATGAGGAGATCCGTAGATAAACTAAAGTCACCGACATAGCTCACAGTGTTAGCAAACTGAAGTGGCAGTGGGCAAGGCTACTGTTCGAAGTACCGATGGCCGATGGGGCAAGAAGATTCTAGAGTGGAGACCACAGACCGGCAAGCACAGCATAGGGCGTCCAACGACCAGATGGAGCCACGGTAAAGTGCAGATTCTTTGATGGCTAAATTAAATTAAATTATGTGTCTTTTTTATTCCACGTTTTTTCTTTTAAGCACCTAAATTTTTTTTGTTAAACGTCTTTAATTTTAAATATGTAAAATACAAAGCCCTACTCTCATCTTGAGGCGCTGACCAAAAACCAGCGTTGCAGTTTCTACTGCAACATCTATGCTGAGCCAGTGATACTTTTTCCAGTAATATATTTAATTTTGTGGATAATTTAGTTAAATGTAAGATTACTTTTTTTTATGGGATAAGACAGCGAACAGGCACACGGGTCTCCTGATGGTAAGAGACAACCGTGGCCTATAGACA
>DVZL01008155.1:0-10393 GCA_018236625.1 Lasaia peninsularis
CGGAAAAATTCGGACGAGTTTATGATGCACCTTTTTAATATAAATGTTTGAAATTTTGTAACGAATAAATAAATAAATAAAATAAATAAACATATTTTCATGCCAGGTCTCTTGTGGGATGTGCAGAGAGTATTGAGAGCCAAACTTCACTATCCCTACATAGCCTAGCTTCCTCCATATTCATCATTTTCGTCATGCATACACGTCGGTTGCGGAGACTGAACTATTTGGTCGTGGAATGTTTACCTAGGTGTTTCTACCACTTGTTTGTAATCGTTTAAAAAGTAAAGTAGGTAGGTGATTGATGACACAAAAAGTGATTTTCGATTACTCGTGTAGATTAGACCACCTACCAGGTAGCTCGTATTGGCGGTATTTTAGCTACCCGGCGTGCATCGGTTTACTGGGTCACTTACAATGTGACCATTGGGCCCCCATTCGGAAAGGGCCCCCGGTCAGAGCAGAATTCCATCACCCAATATTTTATCATTTCACATTTAGTAAAAAATTAGTTCCTTCCGATAAATTTGCCAGGGGCCCCAAACGTTATAGTTACGCCACAGGCCACGGTTGTCTTTACCATCAAGAGACCCGTGTGCATGTTCGCTGTTTCATCTCATAAAAAAATCCGTAAACTCCGTTAATTATTTTTAGTGAGAAAGAGAAAAAACACACAAAAATTATTTGCATGTATAGTAGCAGGACTTTTCATGGTTTATAAACAAAAGTAGCAACCCTAAGTTTCATTAGTTTAAGTACATAACTTCTTAAGATTCCGCTATCTATGATACCATCATACTTTTATCTGTGTTCAATTTAGTGTCTGTTGAAAACAAAGTGCATAAAATGTTTGTCTTGTAGCAGTAAAATGAACTCAGTCGGAATGTCCTTTGATCCTGGCATTGGTAGTATAATTTTAAGACCTGCAATCGTAATAACACACAGAAGTAAGGATTTGAGTATCATTCGCTCGTAACAAAAAGCAATACGAATATTTAAAAAGTCATTATCTCGAGTCTGGATACGATTTCGTATAGACCGTAAAACAAGCAGAAGCAAAACCTTTACGGCCTACACAATAAAAAATGCCTCGGAACACCCACTAAGTTTAAATTGTTATATAACATTGTTCTTTTATTTTTAGTATATTGTAATATAATCAATTAAAGAGTATTTAATACACAATATGTATAATATATAAGAAGTAGCTCTATACGGAGCTCTATACTCTATATCTCATCTATCTATATCTCAGGACCACCAGTGGTCATCAGGACCATCCGAAGGCGGTGGAGCACTCTACCAAGAGTGCTCCACCGCCTTACTTATTCCTGCCGCCATAAAGACATCGTCGTGTCCCGGTCGGGAAGGTATGGTAGCCGATAGACTTGCACATAGGGTCTAACATCCCGACCACAAGGCAGTGGCGCACCTACAACATCTATGGTGTCTATAGACCACGGTTTAGCTCTTACCATCAGGAGACCCGTGTGGTTGTTCGCTGTCTTATCAATATCAATAGACAAAGATGTAAGAATTGCAACACTTCGCACTTAACACTGTAATAAATTAATTGCTTAAGGACTTTTACAACGGCACCGGGCGAGCAGAGTGCTCAATCAGAGTTTACTTGGGTGGGGCTAGATGCCCCCGTTCTAAGGGTGTCTCCAGTGAGACATGAGAGGGGTCATGATTTTCGAAGCAGAAAGTCGTGGCAGTGTTCCGCCCAGGGCAGAGAACAGGTCTTCGTCGGCCCCAGCGGCGACGGTGTCGCAGGTATGTGTGTGTTTACTGAGGTGTGCGGCGTTAGCCTGGGTGATAGGATCATCAGGATCCCTAAGGACATGGCAGGGTCTACGGTGTAGTGGTAACGGTTCCGCCTCGGAGACGTAATCTATCGCTAGCAGAACGGATAGTAGAGCCGTCAGTTGACCGATAGGTTTAACCATAACACGTATGTTATCTATTGGCAGGAGTTCCTTACTATATTAGGATAGACATGGTCACTGAATATCCATGAAGCTGTAAATAATATCTAGTGATCATACTCCGAACGGCGACCTGTCTCAAATATGTAGCATTTTAACTCTTTCTAAACGGATAAACCTCTCTTTCTGTCAGTTTTGTAGAGTTATCAAAACAATCGTTGTGATCCCTATTACAATGAGATAGATGTCAAATATTACGAACAAGTCGTTGTTAGAAGTGTTATCTCCAGATAGTATCTGCTCATGGTCTTATCATATAAAAAATATGAATTGATATTTAATTAGTTGTAATATTTTCTGGAATTAATTAAGATATAAATAATAATTTGCTTTTAGGGTTTCGTACCGAAATAATAAATACGGGGCCCTAGTACTCCGACTCTGCTGTCCGTTTGCCTGTCTATCTATTAATAGACTGTATCTCATAAACCGTGATAGCTAGACAAAAATTAGCAAAAAGCAAACTTAAGTTAATATTTAAGGCCTAGTACAACGAATGTGATTTTTTTTGCCGTTTCTATTAATACATACATATTTCCTTTAGGGGTAGGTAGAGATTATCAAGTGCCAAACGTCACGATCCTTACATACCTGCCTAGCTTCCTCCACTTTCATCATTCTCTTCATGCATACACGCCGGTTGCGGAGACTCTTGACACAACCTTTCTATTAATAATGCTACGGAACCATTTGTACACGGTACGGACTCACACTTGGCCGGTTTTTATCTAATAATTTCGATGTGTGAGTTGTCAAGCGCCTTGAGTGTAAAAAACAAGTCTCGAGGTTCAATCTTAGCCTCTATAATCATTATGTCGTACCGCAATTTTATCCGTATTATAATACGTAATCTCAATTATGATTTCAAATAATCTGGTTAGAGCAAAAAACATATTAAACACCAAATACAGAAGCATATTTTGATTGTAGAGAACAAAGGGTGTTTGGCGATTTGATGTTGGGATGGCTATAAATTTCAGACATAACATTACGCCCACCTCCCTGATGAAGGAGGCAGAGATGTACCTCTCAGTGTGTACTCATCCTCGATTAGCAGACGGTATAACCATGTGACAAATGGCAAGTCCGTCGACATATATAATGTTTTTCAGATAAACTAATAAAACTTATAGAACAAGTTGATCTACCCGTGAATCGCCTCTGTGGTGTAACGGTACGGCTGTCGCCTGTTAAGATCGTTAGCCACGTAACGTCACGGGTTCAATTCCGAAGTCGGGCAACTTTTCATAAATGTTTTTCAGATTTTTCTGAGTAAGCATTACATTGCTCTGGATTGGAACGTGCTCGAAGTAGCGGTAGGCTTGCCACCTAACACATCATGGGCCCTAGTAACTTGGCTAATCGTTGGTGTCTTAGTAGGTATATCTACTGGACTTACGAATCGTAGATATACTAGTACATCTCTGCCTACCCCTTTGGGGATAATAGACGTGAAAGTAATCTCGTAAAAAACCTCGTGACCATTCGGAAATTAGCGGGTACAAACAGACAGATAGAGAGACAGACAAAAGTTTAAAATAATATTATTTTAGTACATATAAACATTCATAATATATATTTAGTAAAACGCGTTTTTTTTAATATTACATACAGACACCCCAATTTTATTTATTTGCATAGATAAATCATTAAGGCATAGATAATATCTACCATAAATAACTAATAACAGACGAAATATCGTAAAGGTAAAGTAAAATATCTCTAGATTTTCTGTGTCTGAAAGATCTGTCCTGAATATCTCATTGTCACAATATATTTCGTTGGCACTTCACTTTCCGAAAAACTCATAGAAAGAGTAAAAGACCTTTAGCTTTTTGCGAAATATATACTTTATCTTATATATAACAAAGATTACGTCGTCCTAAATGTCAATACACTTTTTATTCGGACATATTTAAAAGTGCAAATTTACTCCAATTTTAATAATAAATGTTGTTAGAAATCAAAATGGCATGTAGTCGCAATCCTTTATTTCAAGTTCCAACGTTCACCCAAACAAATCTAACAAAGTAAAATCTCAGAAATAAATATCAATAGTCTGGCCGGATATCTTAATATCTTTGCATAAATTTCCGCTCGGCCCACAAGTCCACCATTTTGTAATAGCCGCTGCCATTTCTACCATTCAAGTCTCCCTGCCTATCAACTGTCTCGCAGATTGTATGTAAATGTGTGGAGGTCGTATTTATGGTGCTTTGATCACTCAGCCCCATTGTTTGGTGGTTGAATGCACCGAAAAATGTTCAGATGTCGAAAATTCTGGAATGTATATGCAAATGTTGCGCGGTCATGATACAAGGTATTAGTAGCGGTGAGATCAAATTTAATTGTTTCCGTTTATATTTAAGAGATGTCGTTAGGGTCGCTCGTTAAAAAATTTTTGTTAAAATTCCAACTGAGGGCATGTGAATTTTCGTTTGTACGATAATTCTAATGGCACTATTAAAAATATAAAACGAGTTTGCCAAATATTGACCTTTAGAAATCCGAATATCGCTTATAAGACAACAGAAGTTATAATTGAGCCTTAAATAATGTACTAAGATTAAAGTCGGATAAATACAACTGTTGCAAAATACAGTTTCGTTTGGAAAATAGTAATTAATTAAAACTAAAGTCACAAACACTTATATTTTGCTAGCCTTATTTTTGAGTCTAGTAACATTTAATTTGTGAGCCGGTATAATATAATCAATACAAATAAATAAAAGTGAAGCGTCTGTTTTTAACATTAGAATAAACGCTTTTAACTAAACGCATAATATGGCGTTTTGGTTGAAAGCATTTATTGTATACACGGTATATATATAACTAAATAACGTTTATTACAATTTTTGTCGGTCTGATTGTTCCGTCGAATCTCTGAAACGGCTGAACTGATTTTGATGGGAGTTTCACTTGCATGCTGCTGCAAAACAAAGTAGCTTAGGCTAGATTTATTTTAGAAATGTATAAAATAAAATAATTAAATAAAAACACAGATAAATTCGCGGGCACAGCTAGTATTTTACATAAGAGCGGTATTTTTGGCAGGATCGAGAGAAAAAAATGGATATAGTTTTTTTATGTATACTTAATGCAATTATTGAAGATATTGTGTAAATTAATACTGTGTAAAATTTGGCCACTTTGGTAGCAAGTCGTATAATTTTATTCGGTTAAAATGCATTTAGTGCACAATTCGTAAAGAAATTAGCCTTTCGCGTATTTTCTTGAATACCAAAACCAAACTCAGTCGATGATCTTCAGATAGGGATGCGTCCGCTCTACCGAAGACGGGACTTAGGCCAAATTTGACTTTTTATAACTTTTTGAACTCGATGCAATTAATTATCTTGACTAATGGCAGCTGCTTACGCCCGTGTTAAATATTAAAAAAAAAACTAAAAAATGGGAGTTTGAGATGATTAACCATTTTACAAAAAGCTGACCCTTCAACAAAAACCAAAGAAAATAACTGTTAAAGGAACATTAATTTTCGCTAACATAAGTAATATATATTCTTTAAATATGTAAATGTATTTTTATCTTTGTCATTTTTTTATTTATTTAAACGTATTTTATTAAACGTATATATTTTATTGTCATTACGATGCCTTCCGTTTCACAGCATCATATAAATTTGAGTTGGTTGAAAGAAATCTCAGTATATAGATAAAAGCTCGCCTGTTGTGCATTTGATGTGATAGGTGGCAAGCCTATTGCCACTTCGGGCACATTCCGATCCCGGGCAATGTAATGCTTACTCAGAAAAATCTGAAAAACATTCTATGAAAAGTTGCCCGACCTGGAAATTGAACCCAGGACACCACGCGGCTAACGGTCTTAACAGGCGACAGCAGTACCGTTACTCCACGAAAAGTATTTCTTTTTTATTTTATTATGTCTATGAACTACAATTAGATTTCGGGGTTTTTAAATTTACGTACTAATGTGGCGCAACATCATACAACGTTTTGCTTTTGACTAATACACACAATGTAACCGTTTTTATTTTTTACATATCCACAACACAACCGCAATATTATGGACTCATACATAAATTTTCTTTCTTAAATTTTAAACAGGCTTTCATCATAAAAAACCGGGATTATATTTGTGATTCATGATTGCAATTATGCTTTGTACGGTGCCAGTAATTTGATGTTACGCATATTATTATCAAAATCATACATACAACATCTAATAAGAAAATGTATGTGGATTACAAAAAGAAGAGTATATTTCTGCAATTATTTTTTGTAGCACATTTGATAAAAGAGTTTTGGTAGTTTATGGTAGATAAAAAAAATCGAGTGTAAATTAATATTTATAAATAATCAAATAATTAGTATATAATATATACCTAGTTTTATAATAATTAAAATAAAATAATATGTTGATATAATTAATTAAATATGTTTGGTAACCATTTTTATTTGGAAAATGAATAATTTTCATTTCATTTAATTAAAATGAAGCCGGCTCAATAAAATCTCGTTTGTTGTATGGGAACACCATTTATATTATGTTACTTTTATTCTGCTTTCAGTATTTGTTATTTAGCTATCCGGTCCAGAAGTTAGGGTAGCTTCAGAAGTAGGGACTTGCACATAAGGTCTAAAGTCCGACCACAGGCTTGTTTGCTGTCTAATGCCATAAAAAATAGATATAATACGTCATCTGTGAAAATTTCAACTGTCTAACTATCACGGTTCACGAGACATAGCCTGGTGACAAAACTTAAAAATAAGTTTTTTACTACGGGTGTGTTGCTATTTTTTAAAAACACCACAATATTTTTACTACTGTAGAGACAAATGTGACGAATTAAATTAAAAAAAAAAATGAAATTTAATCAAAAAAAAAATAACGTTAAAAATAACACACACGAGTCGTACCGCTAATAGATTTATAATAACGCAATATAACATAACAATAATCATAATATAATAAATGTTAATACGCAAAACAAAATTTTGATTAAATCACACAAAAACGGCCGCTCTGCGTGTCGCTTCTTATAAAACCCATAGCAACATGTTTATTAAACATTTTAATTTTGTCTCGTACGAATCCCACCAGGTGTTCACAATTAACCTAATTCAAAAAAACATAAGAATAATCAACTTCTGCCTATTTTATTGAATAAAAACTTAAAAACAATTATGTGAATAATTTTCTCGTTCTATACCATTAAGCATCCGACACGCTATGTAACATATTGACAGGATTATCTGAATATAGGTACAGTGTTAGTACAAAGTTTAAAAATATCAGCAGAGTGAATGTAACAGATAATATATTAAAATAAAGTTATCGCCTCTGTGGTGTAATGGTACGGTAATGGTGGTAAAGGTCCTGGGTTCAATTCCCAGGTCGGGCAACTTTTTTTTCTATAGACGTTTTTCAGGTTATTCTAAATAACCATTAGTTTGCCCGGGATGGGAATGTATCCGAAGTGGCGATAGGCCTGCCACCTATCACATCATGGGCTCTAAGTACCTTGGACTTACGAGTCGTGGATATGGATATATAGTACCTTCGGGGATAATAGGAGTCGAGTTATTTTTATTTTTAAATAAAATAAATATCGTCACACTAAAATACGAAATGGTAGGCAGAGCTACATATGCATTCACGATTCACCGACGATATTAGGTCCTACGATGTAACTAGTGACAATTTTGTCGCCATATCGGACGCAAATCCAATCAAAGGCAACATTATGTTTTTCAGATAATCTAAAAAAAATTATAAGAACGAGTTACCCTGCCTTTTAATACCTGGGACGTCGTGCGTCATTAACGTCTAGATTTAAACATTCGAGACGATTAAAATATTCATTAATGGAATACTTTTTAACCTATGATTGTTTATTTATTTTTTTAAATACTTATTTTTATCTCAAACAGGATTTGAACCCGAATGCATCATCTTTCCTGACGACGTACCTAATGCCAATTGAGCTATTGCAGATTTACTTTATCTCTCTGTCTCCGACGATAATGGTGGTAATTCTGTTGCGCGCTAACTAAAAAATAATATGCTTTTATATAAACAAAATAAAATATGAGACAAAAACAATGACCAATTAAATTGATTTATTAAATTTTGTAATTGAAGTAAGCGTTAAAAAATATAAGCGTTGTTTAATATGTGTGCAATAGAATTTCACCAAGCACCGACGATGAAAAGTATAAATTATAATGTTATTTACACTGTTTTTTTGCCTCAAAATTCTCGAAATGATCATTAAATTAATTTATGTTTAGGTGTGGTTAACGATTTTGTCTAAGACAAGGTGTGTTCGTTTAATTTTATAAAATATTATATTGTTAGCATTGATATTTTTTTCTAAATATTTAATGTTATATAAAACTGTGAGCCTCAGTGGTCTAGTGATTAGCGCTTCGGATAGTCAAGCCCATAGTATAAGTTTTTCTTACTTAAATAAATTTTTCGAGTGCTCTAAAGGAAAACATCTTAAAGTAAAACAGATCCGTGTACTCGATTTCTAACTAAACTACGATTGGGCCTAGTTTTCGCTCTGGGTTGCAGAGAGATGACAGTGTAAAAAATGGCGTCTTTGTCATATCCCTTATTTGTTTTAATATTATAACTAGCGACCTGCCCCGACGTCGCACGGGTATATAGTACATGTTATATAAATAAAAACCTTCCTCTTGAATCACTCCATCTATTAAAAAAAATCACATCAAAATCTGTTGCTTAGTTTTAAAGATTTAAGCATACATAGGGACAAACAAAGAAAGTAACTTTGTTTTATAATATGTAGTAGTATAATAGGCAGTTATTGGACCACCATCTCGCCTGATGTTAAGTGATGATGCAATCGAAGGTGGTACATGCATACTTAGAAACAGCCTATTCACTCTAGCCTTAATGATTGCCAGGTTAATCTCTTCTGGGAATACACAAGGTAGCAAATTCCACTCCTGAGTCGTTTGAATTAGGATGGACAAAATTGTTTCGTAGGGACTGATGTTATATTGACGACCCCAACCGTTCCCAATATCACAATATCGTTGGCTCATAGTAGATGCATATGTACCTCTGTCTACCGTCTCACCGATAAAGCGTGATGATATTTTTTATTCGTTTATCGAATGGGATAAAGCTAGAACGAAGATTGTTATATATTTATAATTACATATATATTTTTTAGTTCAACATCTTGACCTTGTATTGGTCTCGGGCTTCATAAGATGCAACTAAAGGTTTATGCGTCACTTACACCGTGAATTGACTACGTAGTCTTTGCAATAACTGTCCCCGGATTGGTACAGCGGCCTTACCTCTTCCTGCCACCATAACGTCAGTGCTTGCCACTGTCTTGTTCTGTCTTCGCAAGAGGTTTTCCAACCCAGCCTCAGGTTGGCAACACTCCATTACCTTATTTGGTGTCGAAGTACGATAGGCGAAGTATATTCGTTACTAACAGGGAATCCGTTTGTTTGTTTACCTTCGAATACCATAAAAAAAGTAAGAAGTTTTACCGTGTTGAAATGTTTGTTGATAATAAAATTAATTTTTTTTATCCCGTCTTTTTGTATACTGTAATCATTTGTCTGTGATCGCTTCGTCCGAGCCCACTTCATTAGCATACATCGAACATAAATTCTCGTTTGTAAAACACATTGGCATTTTTATTGTGCACCTCTTTGGATAGGGCAAAAAACTGACAGTTTTTTATAATGAGATAGAACATATCGTGACCTTTGGCCGTTTGAACACAAATAATACCATCAGAATGACCACTGTTTGACGATATCCCGTAATGAATGTGCTTAGAGTGATTTTAATGTAATATGATATGAGATGTTATCTATTTTGATTGAAATTAATTTGGATCGTTTATTCAATCTGATTTTTTGGACTTGTTTTGTACAACGGATGGTTGCTGGGTTTGATTATACGAACTAGTTCTGTACGCGACTTCGTCCGCGTTTGAATTAACGAAGTAAATGTAGACTAAACTAGTCCTTATTACATCAGCTGTCTGCCAGTTCAAGTCGTATCAAAATCGGTTCAGATGTTTCAGAGATTAGCAGGAACAAACAAACAGAAAATTATTTTGATATATGTACCTTGTAAACTTATATACGCATTTAGTTAAAAGCGGTTATTATAAGATTACATACACTCAAATTTAATTTATTTGTATAGATTATAGTCCCTGGATGACCGAGCTTGGCTCGGTGTTTGGTTAGAACATCACATTTTTTTTGGAATTGTATTTCACATAATTTACAATGTTTTTCTTGTTTCTGTAGCAAAAAAAAGAAAAAAAGAATTGACCGGACTGGGTTTCGAGACCGGAATTTTGCGTATTAAGGCGCCCGATTTCCCAACTGAGCTATACTAATTTAACAAAACTTTGC
>DVZL01008156.1:0-10391 GCA_018236625.1 Lasaia peninsularis
GGTCAGGACTATACGGCGGATGCATTAACACCTCCCAGCCAAACTCTCTTAATTTTTGCTGAGTGGCTAAAGATGTGAGAGGTCTAGCGTTATCATAATCAAAAACCAGACACTTCTTGCTTTAATTTCATAAGTTGTTCGCAGTAGAGTTCAGAATCGATGGTCCTGCTTGATGGTAACAGCTCATAATGAATAATACCATTCCAATCCCACCTCATACACAGGATCACCTTGTTGCGAGTTAGCCCGGGCTTCGCCACAATCTGTAGTCTGACCGGCTTCAACCATGACTTTTTTCGGAAGTTCTTTTCGTACGTGATCCACTTTTCATCTCCAGTTATCATTATTTTCAAAAATAGTTCGATTTCGTTACGTCGTACTAAAGAATCACAGATGAGTACACGATTCATTAGGTTTCTTTCATAAGCTCGAGCGATCCTAATATCGAGCTTTTTTGTGTACCCAGTTTTTTTCAAATGCGCCAAAACTGTTTTGTGGTCAATCCCCAATTCTTCAGCTACGTCGTAACTACTGATATGCCGATCTTGCTCCACATTTTCAAAAATGGCATCAATTTTATCCGTAATAGGCCGACCAGAGCGACGTGCATCTTTGACATCAAAATTTCCGGATTAAAAACGCTTAAACCAAATTTGTGCTACTCTCACAGATACTGCACTAGGTCCATAAATATTTACCATATTTACCTTTTTTGTAGTAAAATTTTAAAATGTATCGAATTTCTTCATTTGATTCACTCATCTTGAGAGTACGAAATACGAATGAAAAACACAACATTTTCCTGATTTGAATTTGGAATTATTTTCTTTGAAATTTAAACTTCAAAAAAAAATTACCTTCACGCCTATTATCCCCGAAGTGGTAGGCAGAGGCGTGCTAGTATATCCACGACTCCTAAGTCCAGTAGATATACAAGAACACACCCACGATTAGCCAAGGTACTAGGGCCCTGATGTGATTAAACTTTTTAATGATACTAAAACCAGCCAGATGCAAATAGTATAGCCAAAGAGATTTTATTAAAAGCTCATACATACTATAATGCGAAAAGATTTTTTCCCTAACCTAATATATTAAGTGAATAGTAGATTCTAAGCCTAGTCACGAGTTTTCGAACCCGGTGTATTTGTATAAAAAGACTAATAAATGTGGAGGAAGCTTGGCAAGTATAAACAGATGACGATCTTTTTATACTTGCCAAGTATTGCGACGGCAATTGGCACTCTGCTTATTCTGCAAGGGACTTGGCGTGACGATGTGTACTAATACCAAAACCTAACCTCTTCTATCTCAAAGGTCCTACTATGTACGTGGTGACTTTTTGGGTAATTTTACTCCGGAGCTAAGATACCCCAACATATTATTACATATTACTATACGAAAATTATTTTCGTGTTATTTTGACAATTAGTGCTTTTGTTGTGTTGATTGTGTATTTTTAGGTAACATTATGTCAAGACATCACTAAAGAAAAGTAGGTACGAGAAATTATAATGACTATACACATGAAACTTTGACACAATGTTTCTTCAATAGAAAACCGTGAAATAACCCAAAGAAAAGACAGCGAGCAGTATGACATTCTGCGCACGATTATCATTAACCATTTAAAATAATGTGTATACTATTAGGTATGTAACTTCAACCCGCTTACTCGTCTTCCTTAGAGCTCAAAATAAGGGTTCATCATCATTTCATGGCATGTGTCGGCATAAATATTTCCCTTTGATTAATTTGTGTGAGTACTCTATACAAGTAATGTAGAGCCGTGTCGCGAACGTCTTTATTAGCAGACATAGAGACAGGGTTGACACTTACCAATTATTTTTATCAGATAATGCTGGGTACAGACCCACCATATGAAGACACATTACAGCTCTCTGGATAAATTACACAAAATTCATCAAATACAATAGTTAACATAATAAGATAAGCTTTTGATATGTAGTGTAAATAGCTAATAACTAGCGACTCTCCTCGGCTTAACATGGGTATGTTATGCATGTTCTATACATATGAACCTACCTCTTTGATTTGTTAAAAAAACGCAATTAAATCCGTTGGATAGTTTTCAAGATGTAAGCATACATAAGAACAGACAGAAATAGGAAACGGCTTTGTTTTATTCTATATAGTGATTAAAATATACAAATAAATGTAATCAACACGCATCTTCAGATATATAGACATTCACAATGTCAATAATTCTCTGATTCTAACCCGAGAATTAGTGACGAGCTAGATGAATTCTTCTCTTCTTCGCCTTAGATGATATCAGAGCCTATTACCTAATCTATGAGATTTGACAAGGCCGCCAGGTTTTAAAAAGAGTGACTGACCATCCATCCGACCTCTGCAACCCAGAAAGGAAACTAGCCTCCATCCTAGATTCGGTTGAATTCACGAAACGCGTAAACTCGACCACCGAGGCTATAAATAGATCAATTATTTTGCGATTGGTTGAGGTACTGATGTTCGGTCGAATAATATACATACACACAAACTTAAAATACTACTAACTGTAACGTTATTAATAACAGACGCACTAGCTTTTTGTTTTGTTTTGGAAACAGGGTTTTGCAACTAGAGAATTTAGAATTTATACTTTTCATTGTTAGTAATTATAGTAATAAATAAATTCATAACTTGTATTTTTCACAATACATCACAGAATAATGCTCTACCTATATGAACGATTTTGTGCATTCATCTAAGTTAATGTTGCCGTCGTTCCTCTTGGTAGTTCTTCCGTAGGGTTACATTTCATCCATCTTCTTAAGCATTATTGCAGTTGTATCCAAACGTATTACAGTAACATCGGTAGTACTATCACAAATGCCCATTAAATACTTAAACAGATTAAGGACACTTGTGGTTTTGCGATTTTATTCATTCAAAAATTTATTAACAGGTTCATTAAATATCTAAGAGTGTTAGCTCTATCTAAATCTGACTGTAGAAGGGTCAATTCTGTACATGTATACAACCAAACCCAAATATGTGATTAAAAAAATTTTTGTCTGTCTGTCTGTTTGTTCAGGCATTATGTGAAAACTAACGGTTCCATTTCGATAAAACTTGGTATAATTATACCTTATTATCCTGGGCATAGAATAGGATACTTTTTATCCTGGAATAATACGTAGAAAAAAAAATCTTAATCCCATTTAGGTAAATGTATGATAATACAAAGTTATATTTGCAGTTAATAAATTATTGTACCCGTATGAAATAATAGTTGCAGATAGGTACCTAGATTTATGATGGGAGGGGGTAAAAAAATACTTCACGCCTAATATCCCCAAAGGGGTAGGCAGAGGTCTGCATGACGTGATATGTGCATGACTAAATAGCTCTAAATTACCAATTAACATGAAAGAAAGAAGACGGTGAATGAATGAAAGAATAAAATCCGCGATATTATTAACTAGCTGTGCCCGCGACTTTGTTCGAGTTATTAAATAATTATTATTTTATTACAATATACTTCAATACCGTTCGTTAACCGACTTGGTATTACTTCGATCTCACAACTTTTTACGGTTACAAAAATTGAGCTGCGAGACTTGTTTTTTTACAGGGTGTTTTTGATGGGATGTATATTTACAAGGTACATATATCAAAACAACAATAATGAGAATTCTGTCTGTCTGTCCACCCGCTAATATCTGAAAACGCTGAACTGATTTGGACGGGACTTTCACTGGCAAACAGCAAATGTAACAAGGAACAGCTTAGACTAATTTAATCTTTATCCAATTAAGTATCTTAAACACATTCTACATTTATGTAATATATATCAATATGGCCCTCTACAGCGTGAGTTTTAAATAAAAATTTTGAATTGTCACTGAATGACATAGGCTATTCCATGTGGAACTATTTTATTATGTGATAAAACAGAGGAAAGTCTATGATTCGTCTGATAATAAGAGACAAGAGGAGATGTGTGACATAGCGGCGTATGGCCGGGGTGATAGGCATAATGTGGAAGTCTACCGACAACGCAACCGTCCGGACCTGAACACGACAAGATTATAATGGATGTAGGAACAGGTTGGTGCTCAGCACACTACTACTAGCATTCTTATTAGTCTACTACTAATAAAAATACTGGTTTTACAAACTGCCTGGCAGATGGTCTATTCCAAACAGAGGACTCGGAAAAATATGGGAAAAAACGAATTACCTTGTACAAAACATTAAAAACGTTGACGTCATAAATATGATTTTTTTCGCTTCGACACAATAATGGCTCGTAAATAAAAAAAGTACCTTCACGCCTATTGCCCCGAAGTGAGAGGAGGTGCGTTAGTGTATCCACGACTCGTAACTCCAGTAGATATAACGGAGCACACAACGTAAATAAAACTTTAATATATACCTAAACTAGCTTTTGATCCGCGGCTTCACCCGCATTAATTATTTTAATACTTGACACGAATAACTTTTAAAGAGCAGAATTTATTATATTTATTTCGAGTTATAATACTTACTAATCAAAATATTTTTAACATAGTCAGTTATAAAGTCTATGTGTTATTCTAATGTATAAGCTAAGCTGAGTTTAAAATTAATCTGACTCCTGGAAGTCGGTGGAAATTATTTTCAATGATTCCGTTACATAGATATTATATAGATAGATACAACCCAAGCTAATAAAAGTTTATAAGAAGAGTTATATCGCGATGTAGGATTCGTAGCACCGCGAGGTAGCGCCGAAGTCTAAAGCAACTACAATTAAAGGCAGCCAAATTAAGAAAAAATTACAAGGCTCTTAATATCATCGCAGTAAATAACACTTTTTGTTTTTAATAATATTTAAAAATGTAATAAGCCAATGGCCATAAAATAGGGTACTATTTTTCATATATTAATATCAAAATCCATTTTTAATAGCCAAAGCAGACGCATAGAGATCTCCCTCCTTTTCGAATTCGATTAAAAATCCCAGGCTCAAGTGAAAGTTAAACGGAAACAACCAGTGACGTAGGCGGGGCGGTGCCCCGGGGCAATGGGCTCAGGGGGCCCTCGTATCCTTACCAGAAAATCTTAATTGAACTCAACTTTCGAAAAATTTCTCCGATTTTCAAAATAAACATGACAGGTGGCAACACGACTTTAATCATGGCAACTCAATTTAGATAAATTCGAAAGTTACGAAAACGGAATTCCCCTAAATTATTCCTGAGGGTTGACAGTGTTATCATTTGACGGATATCAATATGTGTGTTTTATTATTATTTATCGATGTGTGTTTTCGTGATTCACGATGTTAAACTCAAGATTTTTTTGTTAGCAATTTTGATAGCAAGTGGGGCCCCATTTTTTCATGACCCAGGGCCCTTAATTACCTAGCTACGCCACTGGAACCAACGTTATTTGGTTCCCATTCATTAACATTTGACACCGAGGTATTCTTTTACGTAACTCTAGTAAAGCCTCAATGACGCCCACGCAGGATGAATGAATGTTTATCTATAGTGGCTTTTATCAATAAGATAACCACGATAAACTTTATTCAGTTTTTTAAACTTCTTTTGTTGGTATGTATGTTAATACATAACAGTATATCACGAATATGGCTCCCACTCAATTGTTTAGATAAAATACATATAAGTAAATTTTTGAGTAGTAAATTAAGAGAAGCATGAGCGATGAGTATTAGTGGGCGGGGTTCCGTAGGCGTTGTTTCCCGGTTATTTACTTATACTCACTTTTAACAATACAAAACACTCTAAGCTGTGAACTGTCTTTGTTTATTAACTAGTCGACGCTTGTGGCTACGCCCGCACGTTGTTACTATTTTATCCGACTTCCTACTAATATTATAAGCGCAAAAGTTTGTAAGTATGGATGGATGGATATATGTTACTCTTTCACGAAAAAACTACTGAACAGATTAGTTAATGTGATGAAATTTCCATAGATGAGGTATTTATGTTGCTAATATACAACAAACGGGATTTTTTGGCTTTTTTATAGTAAGGAACCCTTCGAGCGTGAGTCAGACTCGCGCTTGGCCGGTTTTATTTATCGGTCGTGTAAAAACGCGACCTGAATAAGTTAATCATCGGGGTAATCATCATCCATCCAATTAGATGTCATTAAGTCAATGAAAAATATATTTAAAGATAAATGTAAAGAGTCATTACCGATAATGTCCTCGGGCTAACGATATTTCACCAAAGAAAATAATTAACCTATATGAGCTTAAAATAGCCATAATCTCGTTTATGGCTCATTTATATATATATATATATATATATAATAGGTACCCGGGCGACCGAGCTTGGCTCGATAGTTCCTTTTTGTCAATGTCTACTTAAAAAAATTCCCCCTTAAAAATTTATTTGAGCTGCCGTTTGGAGGGGACTCTTAAAACAGTGAAAACTTGCGTAATTTGGTACAAGACTCAATTAGGGTATCTACAACTAGAGTGACCCAAAAATTTTTTTTGGGTCCCTCTGAATGGGTTATACCATAGACAAAACAAAACATACTTATTAATGACGAACTCGCCTCGACGTACAAAACAAAGATATTTATTCGTACCTGGAACAAAATAAACAATGGTTATAAAAATATATACATTTCGTTACGACCTATTGTTATTGTAAAGAACTAAGATGTGTTAATTAATTAATTAATAATGAATTAATGAACTAATTTTTGCTAACTTTTGATCTATTTTTATTGCATTTATGTTATTTCACAGGTGTTAGACGTCGCCTATATACATATATGTAGGTATAAAAGATCCCATGAGTTACCCAAAACAAAAATTATATTGAGAACTCACTACTTCTTTGAAAGTATATTAAAAACAAACGCCGGTAGAAGACATTAAGGTCGTTAATGCAGCAGAATTTAATCAGGACAATCGAAAAGGGGATATAATTTATACCGACATATAAATAAATTTGGAATGTTTGTATGTAATATTAAAATAACCGTTTTTACTAAATGTATATGTATGTTTACGAGGCACAATGTTATTTTGGAACGTATATGCCACAATAACGTTTTTAAAAGTTTTGCCCGTCTGTCTGTCTCTGTTTGTACCCGTTGTTTTGTGTTTGTACCGCTAATCTCTGAAACGGCTGGACAGATTTGAACGGGCAGACAGCTGATGTAATAAGAAACGACTTAGGCTTCTTTTATTTTAGAAATGTATAAAATAAATAAAAGCGCAGATGAAGTCGCAGGTATAGCTAGTTCCAAAAAACATGCGATCGTTCATGTGTCAAGAGTCTCCGAAAACGGCGTGTTTGTATGAAGAGGTAATATGTAGAAGAAAATAGGCAAGTATATAGGAATTGTAGCACTTGGCACTCGATACTCACTGTTTTCCATGCAAGGGAAGTGGCGTAGAGTGGCGTGGAGTGGCATTAAGATATGTATGTTAGTTACACTACTTGTAACTCAAAAACAGCTAAATTCATTTTTGTGTTTTTGGATTTGTCGTCCAAAATTAAATTACCCAGAAATATTTGTATAAAATTACTAATTATTTGGACTACTGGTTTGTTAAAACAGTCAAATTAGACGGTAGCCTCACAGACGCTTACCCGGTAGCCTAGTCTCCTTAATGTTGAACTTGCCATTGTCATGATCCATCTTAGAAGAAAGAATTAGTTAAATACATTCGAGAAGCTTAAAATCCGTCTTCAATTAAAAAAGCATAACAGTCGGCGAATATTTCATTTCATTATAATTATTATCAGGAAATCCGTCTGCATTTTTGCCTTTGTATATTAAAAATATCTCACTTAATCAAAGTTCTTTTTACGAGTTAGCTGGAAGACCTTTTTGTAAAAAATTAGCACGTCTATTGTCATAGTGTGATTTTCCTTCTTTTTCGGTGCGGTCGGGGCGTTTGGTCGTGTGGAAGGAATGAAAGATTCATAAAACAGATATAAAATGCGAGTGTGAATGACTCGCCGGGTACATAAACAGAGTTTACCACGAATTGCTGGAAACAAATTCCTGGCACGAACCTTGGATAACACAATCTGAGATCGGTGTCAGGAGTTACCGAAACCTGCATATTTGTATGAAGAAAGTAATCAAGTACATTTAATCAATAAATACAACATCATGCATTTGACACACACAAACACAAGTATTTGTTACATTCATATTACTCTATTGTCAAATTGTTTTTCAGTGAATGTTTTAAAGGTTTTATATTTTCGACTATACCTAACGGGCAAGGACATTCAGAAAACGATGAAACAGCTTTTACAAAAAAAAATGTTTTAAATCTTTAATTAAATTATCGCAAAGTAACTTATAATTTAAATTTATTAAGGTTTAATTTTGACCACCGGGCGACCTTTAGTAGTCATAAATTCGCAGCAGACCGTCTCTTGGAGTTTTCGACGCAAAAAAGGAAAAAACTAAACTGATAATGATTACACAATGGAAATAATTACATCGTAAAATTAGATTCAAATGTCATTACAATCTAAAAACTCTATTGGGTTGTGTTGTCTAATTATAACACGGGAGGGCGTACCACGTCAACGATACGTAACAGGTACGTGCCCACGACGTGTGGAGGGTTTGCCAAGTGATCTATGATATGGTGACCTACAGCCGCCCTGCCTCCGCCGACTGACCGACACTTCCGGTCTGCCACGTGACTGGCACACCTGATGTTATTGATATACCTATGAAGTTTATATCATTGAAAGCCTTGGTGGCCTTGTGTAGTCTAGGTTCGAATACCGCCTACCATGGAGTTTTTTATGTACCAATAGGGTTTTCTAACTTAAGTACATTTTCTGCTCTTAAGAAACCCGGGATTTGTGCCCTATACAGCGACGGACTAGCCACCTGTTATATAAAGGAACCTAATATTGTCGATTTATCGTGGGTACATAAGTATCTCTGCCTACCTTTTCGGAGATTTGGTAGTTATATTTATCTATACTTTATATTGTAAGGAATACACGAGCGTATGGATCATCTGATTATTAAGTGGATAGGTAATCTGAGATTGTGATGTCATTCTTCTTATATATACCTACCACCAAGCAGGAATGAACGATGACGAGCACTGATGTGGCTAATAGGTAATTCTGATACACTCTTATTCAGTTGATAAAAACTCTTATAAACGACTTATTGCAAGTTAAAATTTCGTTGTATCCTAAAGTACAGTTAAATTTACTTAAGTTCATATCAACTAAGTAGGTTTAAACCAGGTATTATCGTAATAATAACTAAATGAAAATTTGTTTATGACTTATGTATCTCTGCCTATCCTTTCCAGAGCGTAAGCGTGACGACATTTATTTAATTTTAATGTTTAATTGTTTATCAATTTTTAGTAGAAGAGAATAAAATCTAAAAATAAACCTTCATATTCAAAACCGCCGCAATAACGTACTTTAGTTTCATTACGTTGAATACATACTATAGATGTCGCTTTACAAAACGACAAAATGTATTGAAGTTAGGCTGAAAACTAAACAAGTCATGTGATGTCTCTATTCATTTGGGTTTGAATCGCGTCTCCAGATGTTTTGAATAGCTTTTCATTATTGCTATTTGTGGGTATTGTTTAATACACTATTACACTTTACGTACATAATACTAGCTGTATCCGTGACTTTGTCCGCGTTTTCATTTCATTGTTTAATTTTATGCATTTCTAATATTAAATTCTAAAATACAAATATGAGCAGATATACAGCGCTAATTCGGGGAGACCTTGGTTGACTGTCCACGACTAAATTGCTATATAATGAAATTATATATCATATATTATTTTGGTACCTTGTATATATACATATTATGCATTTAGTAAAAAGCTTGTTATTTTAATATTATATACAGAAACTAAAATTTTATTTATTTGTATAGATTTTACATGACTTCAAGCATTCATTCTGACTTTAATCAAGTTTAATTAATTGGCATCAAGTTGAAATCATGAACTACACTTGCACTTCTAACAACGCCCTCTCCGCCATTTTAAATATCTCACTCACTGTTACACAAATAGCAAATGTCCAGTTTAGAAAGACTTAGCAATGCCTATTAGGAACAGGTCGTTTGTTAGGAGTTTTATCTCTTGATAGCATCTTACACCCATGTAAAATATGAAATATATATTAAACAACACCTACAAATATCAATCGTGAAAAGCTATTCAAAATATGTGAACACGCGTTTTGATTTCTACACAATAAATGAAGTATATTGCGCAGATAGGATATCAAAGTTCTGCGCAATTTTAGTAGGGAGTTAGTAAGAATTACCAGAAGATATAGTGTCTCGCTACCACAGGGAGTCAGCTTTACGAGCAACCAATGCTGGCACTGGCACGATTTGTAAATTGAGATAGCGCTATACAAAAG
>DVZL01008157.1:0-10391 GCA_018236625.1 Lasaia peninsularis
GGCAGCGGCGCACCTACAACATCTATGGTGTCTATAGGCCACGGTTGTCTCTTACCATCAGGAGACCCGTGTGACTGGTCGCTGTCTTATATTATAAAAAAAAATTCTTAAGCATAAGGCTTACTCTGGAAGGGATCTGATATAGCTGTGTGTATGTAAACATATTTGAAAAAACATATTGTAAAGTGTTTCCTCATGTTGGTCCCCTGTGTAGAATAAACTATCTGCCTCCCTTAATAGGTTAACTGGGTCACTACCAACATGACAAATGGACGTAGAGTGATGTGCAGTAGCTCGCCCGGATAGGGATCTACCGACTTACTTATTTCTGCCGCCATATTGACATTGTCGTGTTCCGGTACGGTAGGGTAACCGGTAAACTGGCATTCACTGTCGCATCCCATAGAAAAGCGTCGCCGCACGCGTCAGTTGACAACAGTCCATTTCGCAATTAAATTTCCTATTAATCAATTACGGCCTCATAAATGTGAATATGGCATTTATTGTTTGTTTACAGAGCGATATCGATTTATCTTTCAATCGATCGATGTAACATTGATTAATTCGCAATCGTAATTTGTCGTCGGCGGTCATATCTATCGCGTATTCGCCTACTTACTATAAAATAATGTATTCGGCGCTCGAACCTTCGTAGCGGCACTGCGTAGGCGCATGTGTTATCCTTCCACTAAGTTTTGATACTTTGAAAAGAAGAAAATCGATAAAAAGTACAGTTTGCCTATTCCTCTTAATCCTACTATTAAATAGATTATTTATGCCAATTATATATATGTTAATAATACTAATTAATAATATTATAAACGCGAAAGTTTGTGAATGTGTGTGTTTGTTACCTCCTACTTCTCGCAAAAGCTACAACATATAAATTCTCGAAAATTTACAGTAAAAAATTATTTTATTAGCATACATAACTTTCAAAACATAGAATTTTTTCAGTCTTAAAATAATTATTGCGAAAACACATATCCTTTTTTTTAGTTTGTAAAGTAGTCCATATGCTATTTTCATGTCCACTGTAAAGTTTCACCCAAATCCGTTAACTAGTTTTTTCGTGAAAGAGTAGCAAACATCGATACATACCTCTATCCATACTCACCGCTTACAATATTAGTAGGATACATATAGGGTAGGTAGGTATTATTCTGATACATAGACTATATTTTAATCGAGTTCACGCGGTCTCAGCACGGGAGGTAAACTCGTTAAAATATAAAGTTAACATTAAACTTTATAGATTGGTTCCGAGGTGTTAGTGTAGTAGTGGCTAGGGTGAATGGATTTAACACTCAACTTCTTCCTTCCATCAAAAACCAACCTTGCCATTGTCATATTTCAGTTTAAAGAGTGCGTAAGTTTATATTGTTGTTGTTAACAACTCATGTTTCCACATCAAAAGTATCTAGCATTATAGGACGCATGTTTCTTATCAGGGAATTTAACTGCTTTTAACCTCGTATATTATAAAAAATACCGGTTAATCATTCATTATTTGGAAGTACGTACAGTAGTTAATTTGTATATTATAATAGAAACTTAATTTGCATATCGCAAAAAAATTAAAAGGGACGTTAAATTTTACATAAGGCGAAACTGATATAGTGTAAGTAATGTAAAATTTTCTATATTGTGTAGAAAAGTACAGATTAACCAATTTCATAGTTGCCATGCTTGATTAACAAATTTCTTAAAGATAGTATTACTGTATTGCGGTGCCGGCCAATGTACAAAGTAAATTATTCAAAAAAAAATATTACATTCATTTATATTTATAGTATCAAAGAGTGTGGAATTGAAGTATAAAACCAAAAGTTGGCTCTAAAGTATAAAGTATGGATATATTGTAGCAGGCCCAAGCAGTCGTGACCCTATTGCGTTTGTGAGTCATAAAGACACGTGCGCAACTTTGAGGTTTTATATTTGTTTATAATTAGCTGTTGGCTGCGTAAAGTAATACAACAAAATGCGAATGCGAAGTGAAAATTAGCTGTATCTTCAATGACACATCTATACATTTCGAGTTTTAATTTAGTATGGGTTAAAATTTTTACACTAAAATCTAATTAATATTACACTTTCAATATAAATTATTGTTAAGTCTATTAAGTCTATCACAATAAATAATAATATACAAATAACTAGAAAGTGGTAAATATTTTAATTAATCTCAAATAATCCGCTTCAAATCGTTTCCGGTGCATAAGTAATGTCAACTAGTGGAATTGCTACTATATGTTTAGCACTAAATGTTGCGACGTTTATAATAATTAAAAAATATACCGAAGTTATTCTTCTTCAGTATTCTGTTTTAATTATACTAGCGACCCGCCCCGTCTTTGCACGGGCATACTATACATATTATATACATAAAAACTTTCCTCTTGAATCACTCTATCTAATAAAGAAAAATTTTAAGCATACATAGGGATATAATAGGTACATGGAAAGCGACTTTGTTTTATACTCTGTAGTGATCAAGTATCAAATAACATAAATTGACGCATAAAATCAAATGTTGGCTCTAGTATGAAGTATGGATACATCGAGTGTAGTAGGCCCGAGCAGTCGTGACCCTATTGCGCTTGTGACTCATAGAGGCGCGTGCGCAACTTTGAGGTTTTATATTTATTCCATTTATTATACATTTAGACGTCTAATTAGAATCGTCTGTGTGTTGTATCTGATTAAGTCTATGTGTTGGTCACGAATTAGCTACGTGATTGGGCACATAAACCATTTATGACAAACATCATCATCCCAGCCATATTCCCGGTTAGACGTTCGACGTCATGTTTAGACCTGAACCCTGGTTAGAACCTGGATTATCTTGTCGCTGGTATTGCAAAACCGAAGCATTAAGCTTCGGTTTTGCAATACCAGCAGTCAAAATTAGAATCTAACCATGTACCTATGAGTAAAACTTAATCAGACATAATAATCGAACTTAATAAATTTTCTGCGTGCTTTTACTTCTTAGTGTATAGGTCGAATCGAATTCGACCTAATCAGGTATTGCGACTGGTTTCTGCCATCGGCGTCCACAGGTTTATGACATTGGATATGCGGCGGAGTATTCGGTTACAAAAAAAATTTCTTTAATAGACTTTTAGTTTTTTTTATCTAGTTTCATAGATTATACGATGATGATAGTGGCAGTCCAGACTCTGTGTTGCAGAGGTTAGTCTGATAAGGTTAGAACTAAGAAGATACTAAGGAACATATGATTTATATTCCTTTTTCACTTCGCAAGGTCTGTAATATCCTGAATGTTGGCAAGTTCATTGGCGAACATTTCATCTATCCAGCCAGTATTTCTTGGGCTGACCTCTCTTATCTATTACTAGCGGCTAAATGGCGATAGGACTTTTAAGATATCTTGTAATTTCTATGGTTTTTATGACTAAATATTAGGCATAATCGGGTTAGGATAAGAGTTTCATATATATATAACCTATTTCAATTATTTCTAAAATAGTTTTAGTAATGTAAACCGTTATTTTAAGTGTGATAGTTTTCTTGTTGGTTTTTATTTACCTTTAGAATCAGATCTATAAACAATCTGTGTATTATAATACAAAGTCGTGTGAGTTATGGTAACTCAAGAACGGCCGGACCATTGGATTTTTGTGTTTTGGAATTCATTCGCGTTTGGATTAGCATAATAACATCATTATCACTATGAAAAATTTTGGAAAAATTGCACGGTTCAGGAAGGGTGATACGAAATTAGCCGAGATGGCTTCTTGTAAATCTGGAGAGATGGAGATTTCTTATAAATTATTACGGGAGATTTTTCTGACCTGATTTTTTGGCCGAGACCTGAACACACTCGGTTCCCGTGGTTAGAAGCAGTTATTTGTGAGACAAAGTAGTTATTTGTCGACTCGATCGATTTTATTTTGTTAAATTACAACGTTATTTCCACAAGTATTTCAGTGTATTGCCATCGTTGACTACCACCCATTTCAGAATTTCTTTAGAAATATCGTCACGCACATACCCCGCAAGGGTAGATAGAGGTACACTTATACACAAATACTCAATCTACTAAAAATGTATAAACATATCAATATTGAAAGTTTGTAATTAGTGAAATTCTTAATAAGTTGCGATTACTTTACCGACTTCAAAGCGGAAATTCTTGATTTGACTATTTTTTTATTAACCAATTTGGCCTTTAAGAATAGGCTTTGGCTATGTTGCCACTAAATTATTTCAGGGTCTTCATTAAAACGGTGGCTTAGGCAAAGCTAAGCTCATCGAGTAATATTTGGTGTCATCGTGAAAATATAATACCTACTTGAGCACATTACCACAATAAAATTTTGCAAAAAAACCACCCCACTAGAACGTTCAATAATTATGAACAAAACTGCATCAATTTTTTCTCTAGATTCCGCCAAAACTCTTTTTGGTTCTAACGAAAAATTATCTAAGGCATCATACTGAATTTCAGTTTAACTGGGTCGGTTTTTTTTCAGTTTAACTGGGTCTTATCACATCTGAACTAATATTTTCTTAATAAATCCATCAGGTTAATGTTTATTCATCGATAAGCCATTCATCTTGTTTGACTATTACTGGCTGGTAATTTGCCTAATTACTGGGATCGGTAAAATATTCACATCTGTAATTTTGACAGAACAACTGTCAGTCTCGTTGAATTAACGAGTCAATTATACGTAGTGTGGGTTTAACAAGTGTAATTACTGGGTTTGGTGGCATCTAGTAAGGGTATTGTATGGAATAGACGAGGTTTGCCCGTGACCAATATAAATAAATAAACACATTCATGCCCATTATCTACAACTGAGTAGGCAGATCTGCCTTTAAACAGACGTTAATAAACAGTAAAATATACTATCTAAATAGAAATAATTAAAAGCAAAAGTGATTAAAGTATCAACGCAAAGGCCAAACAAAATCTTAGGAATAGAAATGTAACATTTCGGACAAATATTCCTCTTACAACTGAGGTATTAAGTTGTTTAAAATTTAAACCCCTAAGGGGTTGAAATAATCTGAATAAAAGTTTGTATATACTTATTGTCTAGTAGATATAACAAAAATGCTACAGCTAGTTAAATATTAAATTCTTAAATTCCATCAAACTTAAATAGTATCAAGTGCGATACATTAGTTTTAAAATTAATCTAAAAAAAACAAAAGGTTCTAAATTGGTTCATCAATAAAAACCCTTCCTTTTTTCCTTAAATCGATTAAAAAGAGTTAGTTACTTAGTCCTATCACTACATAGTAAGAAATAAAGTAGCTTTAAAAATACGCAACAGATTTTAATGCTGTTTTTTAAATAGATAGTGATTCAAGACGATGGTTTACATGTATAGTATACCCGTGCGAAGCCAGGGCGTGTCGCTAGTATATATAATAAAATATATATAAACGAGTGGTAAGATTCAACATTGGTATGTTAAGCTTTTAGTTTAAGTTTAGTTTAAATCGGTTGGTAATATACGCAGGTAATGTACATAATAGGGTGATGGAGTTATCTCATGCCTATTCAACAAAAAAGAGTTTTATTTTAATGTTTTCCGGTTTTTTAACAATATGATGAACACTCCAAGGATTTGCTAAATACTCATGACACATCTACGCAGATACAAGTTTTCCTCTGGGGTAACCTCCCAAGTCGATATAACCCCATCATAATTTCATATATAGCTTACGAATCATATTTCATTCCAGCCAATCGACTTTCCCCCTTACTACCTTATTATACGGTCCACAGTATATGCTTTGTTATATCGGTAGTACTTATCAGATGTGACATACGGAATTAATTGTATTATTATAGGCAACGTGAGTTGAATGACAAGTTCGGATACTTTTTGTAGGCTTCTAAGAATGATTTTCGTTGTACGGATTTCTTAGTGTTCCTAGAATATAACCTGCCTAGGTTTTGAACGTTGGAAGGCTAACACCTTGCAAGTCACGTTTCTTTCAAATATTTCGAGTTTCTTGACGAAATTTTATTAATTTATTCAACTCGAATCGAAGAGCGGAAACGGCATTTTTGTGTGGAATTCGAAACGTAGCGAATACACGTAAAGGAAAGTTTTATTAAACGAAAATCAAGGAATATCAGTTAACTAGATTTATCGTGAATTATTTTAGTAACATAGATAAATTTTAAAGAACAGATTTTTTCCGACTGATAACACGTGTTGCCTAAAACATAACCTCTTTTTAATATAGTCAGTTAAAAAGTATCCTATGTGTTATTCTCATGTATAAGCTACATTACTGTAAAGTTTCATCCAAATCCGTCCAGTAGTTTTTACGTGAATAAGTTACAAACATCCACACGTACATCCATGCATACTTACAAACTTTCGCGTTTATAATATTAGTGGGATATAATTTCATTTATTCAATTTAAATAACTATTAAATTTTATAATTCTGGAAACCCCTATTTAGAGCGAATGATTAAAAATAAATGCTCTACTTCGATGCTCGATAGGCATATTGATTTCCAAGATTAAAACAGTATTAGGTGCTAATTATTAAGTACTGTTTCGTCTAAAGAATTAAACTACTAACAGCATAGTTAAACAATATAACCCAAGAATCTAAAGGTACTACTTGGAGGTTACACTACAAACAACGACATGTCACGAATATGTAACATTGATAATTCTTTCTAAACTGATTAACCTCTCTTTCTGCCAGTATTGTGGAGTTGATAACGTTAAAACAAGTTGGCCTTGGGAGAGTAAGATGGGCGGCACAGTGAGAATGAGATAGATATATAATATTGCGGACAGTTTTTTTCAAAAAGTAATCTTCAGAATAAAAAGTATAACCTTTAGCTCTTATTTAACGTGTTATTTAACGATTGGCTTTTCCATAAAAATAATGTAATATAATGAATTACCGCACAAAACTATTACATAGATATACCACTGCTACAATTTATTTGATTTGTGGTCACGACGTCATTACTCCTAGCGGAGTTTGTGGCTGCGTATTATAAACTGCCTTTGTGACCCCATCGATACGTGAATAAAAAAAAATTAATTTTATCTACTACAATAATTATAGTGTATCTGTGAACTTTTGGCGAGATTCAGAGAAAATATGGACACAGTTCTTTTACAGTTACTGATTTTCGTGTTCATATTAAGTAATATTAGAGCATATTGGTGGATTCACGAGTAAATTGGTGTATCGTGTATGTTCTCTAAAGTCGCCAAATCTCACCTTATGAGTTTAGCTTAGGATGCCACCGTTTTACCTAAGACCCTGATATGACGACTTATGACTGTTTGCAACTCGATGCAAATTAATATAACCTGCCTAATGTCCGTTGCTTACCCCCATACTAAATATTAAAAAATAAAACATGTTTCTCTATTGATATTACTCTAATATAGAATCATATTAAATCATTAAATTAAAATATACAAGTTAATAAAAAAAATATGTGTAAGAAAACTTCTTCAAAAATAATAGATAGGTATTCTATAACGGCTGCAAACATCATTTAAATTTGAAAGTAGAACGTCGCAAGTCAACAAGAAATATAATTTACGTTTCGGATCGAAAATATTGCATAATTGATTTCAGACATTTTAATAATTAAAAAGCACTGGTTAGCTAAACGTTAAGGGGTACGCTATCAAAATATCTTCCGTATTAAAGAATCCATTCAAGAATGGCATTGCAGCACTTCATAACACCTATCAGTAAAATTATCACTTCGAAACCAAAAACAAAACATAATTTCAGACATAATCGATTTGAAATTTAAAATGGTTTGACGGGCAAAAAATATGATTTATACAGAGTATTATACAAACATCAAGATAATATCCATAAGTTGCTCGGCCGCCATATTAAGGAACGTGTAAAAAGTTGCCTATAGCCAAAAATGGTGGGCGCTTACAAGATAAGAACCGAAAACAGTAGCATTGGTGGGAAAGAGCTTAGATATGCCGCTGTAGAGGTAGCAATTACACCACATGTTTTGTTATACCGTTTTCACTTTGGTGAAAGGTCTTGTTACTTGGAAAATTAAAATATTGTTAGAAAGCTTGTAATTTTTACCCGTTTACAAACACTGGTTACGTTTTCGAGTGTATGTATGGTTATCCCTTTGGGTGCAACCCAAACTGCTTGACGGCATTATAGGTTACATAGTACATACTTTTTAGCTTTACTACGTATATATAAGAACGTATATACAAACTTTCTTATTTATAATATAATATTAGCAGGGATAACGTAGGTATGTGGTATAGTTAGATCTATTTAAATGGCTATAGATAATTACTATATCGAACCTACTAATATGTTTTGTAAAGTATCTTTTTTAATAATACTTCATTATTTTTTAAGATTTATTTTTTATAATTATTTAAGCACAATTTAATGATTTTTTTAAATTGTTATCTGAATTGATTTTAAATAAAATTTATTTATTCTTCTAAATACACATTTTTTCCTCTGTCTGCATTTATATAAAAGCATTATTAATTATTACAAAATGTTTGAGCATTTAATTATCCTCACTTTCCGTGTTCTATATGGTTTCTCGTTATTGTCTAAACTCCAATAATATTTTTTATAATCTAACACTCTGTAATATATAAGGAATAGTGAGATTAATTAATCAAGACATTTATAAATACCAATCAGCAAATAAGGCGTTGCAATATTTCCTGAAGGTATTTTCAAGGAATCTTGTATTATAACAGGCAGAAAATATCTACTATGTAGACCATAGAACTGTCATAACTCATAAGTTATTGCCATTATTATAATGACAGCGGATGAAGTGTAATTAATGTATAAATTAAAAGGTTTCTTGAACGTGAACAATGATGTTATTGGAGTTGAATATTTCAAAAGCGTCGTTATTGTTTGCCTTCCAGTGAATACGTTGATTAAATGACTCTAGAATATCATCTTATTAGAAATGGAGATAGGATTCAGAATGGTGGCAAACTATTCTTGCCTAAATACTATTCTCACTTTTTCAAACTCCCTTTTTATTATGTATAGATAGTATACAATATATGGAAAAGCTTCTCTATGATAACCTGATGGTAACAAATACACGTAGGTTAAATATACCTCAAACATTAATGGTACTTAATTAAACTAAGGTACGTTTGCTGTATGTGGTAGAATTTTGTAAAATATTATTTTTCATGTTGTCTTTTTCAAGTGTATAACTTCTACCTACCTTATTAAGTATATTGACAGTTTTTTGGATACCTAATGCCTATATAGTGAATAGAGGATGTGGTACTTATTGAAGAGGCTATCATCAATAGTTATCATAAAAGGTGATCAATAAAAGCTATTAATAAAATAATAACCCAAGGTGATATTATTTTTTTCATTCTTAGTCTATTTATTTTATTACAGGATTATGGCTTAAATATTAAAATATATTTTCAATGAATTATAGAGTGAAAAGGAACGGCTCCTCTAAGGTCACACATGTCTTGCTTCATTGCACAGATTGTACCTACGCTAAAAGTGCGTTTGCACCTTAAATATAATTTATTTTGATTTAGTGGTTGTGGTCACATATTTTTTTGGATTATTCTAAGGTTAGATGTTTACAAACTTAAATTGAGTGTACTTAAAAATATTTGATTTCAAAACCTTATCGCATATTTACACCTGATAAGTGAAAGAGTAGTTAAATAAATTTTTCAAGTTTCACACTATAAAATATGGCAAAATTTTAACTAGCGACTTGTTGCTAAACTGAATATCTACAATTTTATTTGATTAAGTTTATGTTAAAATTTAATTCATTACTTATCTACTCGTATCTACTAAGTGGATGTTCGTGAATCAGGTATTAGAGAGTGAAAAAGAACATTTCATCTAATGTCACACGCGTCATGCCACAATGCACAGACTATACCTACACGATAGGTTCGTTTGCATCTTACATATTTTTTTATTTTTCTTCACCCAGTGACTGTCCATAATTTCCTGGCATATTATAAGGACAGATTTTTGCATACTCATCGAATTAACTGTACTAAGTATGTGGCGCGTATTGAAGAGGCTGCCATTAAGATACCGTAAATGGTGACCAATATAACCAATTAACCAGAAGGATAACCCAAGGCCACGACGTGACATTACGCTGCCTTGATAGGAGTGATTAATGATGACGCCCTGGTGTTTGATTTGGAAGGTAAATAAATAATTCCGATATTTCATTGTATCACCAGTACATTACTAAATGTATCCGTTGGTATTCTTGTCGCCATGCTTTTTGTATTCATTAATATATTATTTTTAGTGAAGAGAAGGGAGGGGAGAAGAGAGGAGAGAATATTAGTGTCATAAACTGTTTTTTTTATGGTATAAGACAGCGAACAG